>JADDOH010002431.1:0-19151 GCA_016648135.1 Agrypnia vestita
AATTGCTTAAAAATTAGCCTACCTTTAAATACAATTATACTTTCCTCTATACATAAATTTTCATAAGGTATCACTGAGTTTTTGAATGTTTTTCGGGTGTATTCCAAAAGTAACCGAATTTTATAGAGAGGATCTGTAGAAGGTGAATTCGAGTCACAGAAATGTAAATATTCCAATAATAACTGATATCGGTCTCTAGGCATGATCAGTCCGAATACTGGTGAACTCAGAAAAAGATTCGTACTCCAATACTCTTCAATAGTCACATGTACATTTCTGGTCATCAGCATTGTTATTGCAAAAAATAAATACATTTCCGGAACATTCGTGTCTTTCCATTTGTGACTTCGAGACTTTGGGCCAAACTCTTTTGTATTTTGAAGAAAACGGTAGTACTTACTTATTGGTTTCTTTTACTATTTCTTCCATTATTGAGAAACTCAAAAAGAATTCGAAAAAATCTCTCTCTGTAGAATCTTCATTTAATTGTGCAGAACAAACACCCGGTTGAAAATCGTCAAATTCATGTACTATCGGAATGTGAGGTCCAGATACCCAGGAACGCAATATTTTTTCACTTGTAGATCCGTCGGCCTGATATTCAACGTCAGACATTTCCGACGGATCGTAGTCTTCTTCAGACATTTCAAAATCGGAATCCAACATAATTTCTATCTCATCATCATTTAAAAAGTGGGCCATATTGATTAAATTGTAGGATTAAAATTCAAAAATAATATTTAGCTTATTAATAATTATTGTATTATTAATTATATTATTATTAAATTTTGATTAAAAATATATAACACGCACTTCTAAACAATTTGAAAGAAAAACGGTCATATAAGAATGAAATTTTAAAAAATTAATCGTCAAAATACAAAAACTATAGTCACAAACTAACACTTGTAACACACATTAACATGTAAGGCGCAACTCGAGGGATAAATAAAAAAAGTATCAAAATTTCAAAAGTTTTTCGTAATTCGACAGCCGCGACGAACAAATATGGGATCGGCGCTTGTCCAACTGATTTTGTAGCTAGACGCATGCGTATTCGTCCCGTCGAACGATTTTCGTGTGCGCGCCATCCCGCGGCCAGTTTTTGAAATACTACAGATTTACAGGTTCGGCATATGTGACAGATAATCGATGTTTATTACGAAATATGATTTTATTTTTAAGAAATGTCTGTAGATGCCAGCACCATGAAAGTATTGGGATTCATCCAGTATATGTTAAAATATTGTATGAGTTAGGCGCTCTACTTGATCGGCGATCAAAGTCGGCGTATCAACAGTTGATACGGCCGCGCACAAAAACGTATTCATAGCCGTATCAACTGTTGATACGGACGCGTTCAAAGGGTTAAGAGGCGTTAAAGTGGTTTAAGAGACATGTTTAAGTGGGATTTGCGGGTTTGCTTAAAAAGTTATCAAGAGCTAATTGTTTGCCACTTTTCTTTCCCTTTTCTTTATGTAGTATTTTAAAACAAACTATGTCTTTTTTGATTGGCCTACACATTCGATATATGCGTTCTCCATTGGGTTCACAATCTTCCATAATATTTAAAAAATTTTCAAGATGCATGAAGGCTTCATTCATATTTTTCATTGTTAAAGTCTTGATGATTTGATCAGCTTCTTCTTCCTCACTTTCATTATATATTTCATTTTCATACTCCTGTTGCTCAATTAAATATTAATTTGTTAGAGGTTCTGAATGAGATTTTATCATCTCATTAACATCCTCATTAGTAACATCTAAGTTTAGTTCATTCATTAGGCAGACTATATCAATTGTGATAGTTTCTGGAGTTTCATCACAATTTACAAATTTTTTTCCATGAACCTTTCATGGCTGACTCTTTTATTTCAGCTCACGCTATATGTCTCACGTGTCTCCAATATTGTTTATTGCGTTTCATACATTGTAGTTCTAAATCTTTTAATATAGGCCCACCTTACTTGTCAATTGCCTCGATAGCCTGAGTCATTATAGACCTTGTATAATTATCGTTTAAACATAGCTATCACCGTTTGGTCCATAGTCTGTATAAGGCAGATATTATTGGGAAGAAGAAACATAACGTTGATTTCCGTGTATAAATTCTGTAGAGATTTTGGGTGTCTTGGAGCATTGTCTAAGATTAATAATATTTTAAATGGTAAATTATTATCTTTCCTTCCTGCGCAAGACTAAATCTCTATCCTAGCTAGCTCACAAGCAAAGTGACGGAAGGAAGCAAGATGCAAGTGATACCAGGATTCCACTTGCTTGTAAGCGAGCGAGAGGGGGATATCTTTACCCCACAGCGTGACAATGTGCGAAATAGCGAAATGTTCGAAAGTCGAGGTCCGCCTGTATATGAAAATATTGAAATCACTGTTAATATGTTTTCACGCCTAATAAGTTTTTATTTGCTGGTCCATTGAAAAGGGTATTAAGAGGGTTTTACTGTAATTCGAGAAACATCAAAATGCAAAATCAAAACTATAAAAAATAATTGACAATGTGTAACGTATATCTATCATTGCTAGCTGTGCACCAGCAATTACTTTTTTTAAAATTTTATTCGGTCATTTAACAGGGAGACATAATTGCTTGGTAGGACAAAATACAGAAAAAAATAGTTCAATGTCTCCACAATTAAAGGATAAGGATCACCATGTGCATTGGTGCACAATGTTAATTGGCATTGGATAAGGGATTTTATTTGGCGTATAAGATTTGCTTATTTTAAATTTGCAATGTGAATTCCTGGAAATTTTTTATAAATGAGGTTATCCATTCCTAGTCGTTTCCTTACATTATATTATGTGAGGTTTTAGTTATTTTCTATTTCTTTTAAGTAGTTTCAATGCCATAGTGTTTTTTTTTAACTAATTTTTCAGATTTAATACATATGTAGCATAATTCAAAAATGTTCTCGGGCTTTCACGGTCGTACACAATCTTATTAGAGTTTTCTAAGATATTTTGCCATATTTATATGACGATTTTCTAGGCAACGTTTCGGATCCCATTACAGGGTATATGGTTTTCTGGATGCATATACGATTGATCGTATATGCATCCAGAAAACTCTTAAACAGTTTGTTTTTGTCAGTCTCTTAAGTTTCATTATGAATAATTCAGTTCAGTTCGCTAGCTGAATTCGCGTTTCTTCAGTGAATTTTCAAGAAGTAATTGTATTTGTATCAACTGTTACTAAAAATATTTCATGACTTTAATTGAATTGACATTTCAGATACAAAGGGAAACGTGCTTACCCATCTATACCCAACCAGCCCTCGGAAGCCAGCGCGCATTTCATGTTTGAGTTGGCCAAGTCGGTGCTGAGCAAGGCCGGAGGATCCAGCAGCACCAGCTTGTTTACTCAAGTAAGCATTTTTTCAAATTGGAATCAATACAAATGAGTAATGAGCCCGACGCGTGCAGTAAGCACGAAACCTGATTCAATGAGAAAGGGAGTATAATAAAAACTTGGTTTTTATGGGTTAGTTTTTTTATTTCTAGTATCTCTAAGTTATCTAATCTGAGGCTCTATTATTTATATGTAGAAGTTAGATTTTAAAAAGGAAAACCGCATCGAAATTCTATATATAAATAATAGAGGCCTTAGATTAGATAACTAAGAGATACTAGAAATAAAAAAGAGCCTCAAAACTAAAGCCAACATTATTAACAATCAGATAAATTTCATGAATAGCCCGCTACTAGATATATTTCCCACTTCGGCGTCCACCCCCACCATAGCTGTAGCCACGCCCCCATTCAGAATTGATTTGTTTACTAGGATAGGTAATGGATACTCAGTTGTACGTCAGTCCTGATGAAGATACGGTGGTATTGAAACCGGTAGACGTAGAGTCATTATTTAAGTGGTTTATACAAAGTTATTTAATTAAAATTTATATTTATGACTATAGTTTATTTCGAAATATTAAAGTATCTTATTGAGTTTATTTTTGAGGGTTTGGATAAGAAACCCTTAATCTTCTTCTTCATTTTTGTTTAGAACTGTTGACATGTTGTGGCTGCTACATTGTCCTTTTGAGAGTTAACTGTCAGCCATCTTTTAGAGGGTCATACTGGAGGACTGTTTTTCTAGGGTGCTTGATCTCTTGCTATGTTTGCGGCTCTGGAGTCTGTCATTTTGCTCACATGATCGTTCCAGAACCTTCTTCTCTGTCGTCTCCATCTTGCGAATCTAATCTCGGAGGGATTTGCTAGTGATATTTTTTAATATTTTCATTCGAATGACGTTCTAAGTTCGGACAGTGTCAGCTCTGGACTTGATTCTGTAATCCATGATGGGACGGACACATGTTTTGTTAATCCGTACTGTACTCTGGATTTTTATGTGTTTGTTTTTCTAGATCATATTATTCAATATGGCTGTGGCTTTTTGTTTTTGCTCTAGCACCTCTCCATGAAGGTCACTGTTGCACATCCAGTGACCTCTAATGGATGCACATCTGTGCAAACCCTTAATAATATTATTATTTATAGAATAAAAAATATTGATTGTGTTATTTGTATATATCTACTTATATTATTTGATTAACTACACCAACATGTTTCGGAAAATCCTTTCCATCGTCAATCAAATTGTCAATCTACAATCAATTGAATTTTTTTTATAGAATAGATCGATTTGTCAGATATGGTGTGAATACATAGTTACTTTTTACAGACTGCAGTGACGAGTACTGGTGGCGGTCGCGAGCATCATCTTCCCCACCGCGGGCTCCACATGGCTGCTTTCCAGCTGGGCCTGTATGCCCTCGGCTTACACAACTGTGTCAGCGCCAATTGGTTGTCCAGGACTTACTCGTCGCACGTTAGCTGGATCACTGGTATTTATTTAAAATATTCAAATTGAAAAAAATTCATTGTTCCTACTGAGATTTTAGTAAAGTAAAACCTTGTTAATTTGAACCATTTTAATTCGAAATTTGTGAATTGAGAACATTAAATAAGTCAATATTAAGTACTTTACTAATAAAAAAGGCAAAATCTTCATACTGGTGTAAGAAATTACATTTTCGAAATAATTTCTTGAAATATACAAATTTATAGGTTGTTTCAATTTAATTTTGAATAGAAAATATGAAAATATTCTTTACACTTGTGTGAAACGTTAATGTTTAAGGAGATAAGCAACATCAATGTTTGCATTTTTTTTTACAATATTTCAGACCTATCTTCTGTAAAACGTTGGAGTGTCATGAAAGTAACTTATATTGAATATCAAAAATTCATTCGCTTTGATACAAGTCAAATAAAATTATTAAAATCTTGCAAAAATCTGGTCAAATTTTCACACAGCATTTTTGGTAACTTGAATTTATAATTAACAGGCTACCGCGTGATTCAAATTTTTATTTTGTCCCATTGAATTTTGAATTCGCGAGGTTTTACTGTAAGTGGAATTTTTGTGAAATCATTTATGTATTACATCCAAGAATTAGGACGTATTCTAACTGAATCCAAACTGGGTACACTGCTTGAAGGGGAGTGTATTCAGGTTGCAAAGTATATTTTTTTTACGCATTTTTTCTAGCTTTTAATTTATATATATATTTATGTACTTGTGTATGTATGTACTTGACTATTAACAATATCGAGTTTAAAATATAGTTAATAGTATAATTGCTTGAGACATTGACAGTCATCCAGAGGAAGACCATAGAATTCCTGGATGACTCAATACTCCAAAATACTACAGAGAAACGGCCTGGATGAAAATGATACCCAGAACCGAAGAAGACACAGCCTGAGAACGGGAAGAGCCGACCCCAACAGCCTACCTAGGCAATGAGTCGGGACAATGCAAGGAAGAAGAAGAAAAGAAGAGTGTAACTGCTTGAGTGGCCTTACATTACTGGGTGTCCCTTTTCAGGTCAGGCAATGGATATTGGGGCTCCGGCCATCTCCTTCCTGATTGATACGTGGGAAGGCCATCTGACACCCCCTGAGGCGGCCAGCATCGCAGACCGTGCCTCTCAGGGCTGTGATCCGGCGCTGGTGCGTGCCGCTGCAGAGTTGGCCCTTTCATGTCTGCCACATGCACACGCCCTTAACCATAATGAGATCTCTCGCGCTGTACTCCAGTGCAAGGAGCAGAGCGACGTCATGTTGGAACGAGCGTGTCTCACAGTGGAGAATGCCGCTAAAGGTGGGTAGTCTGTAATCTCTTCTTTTCTCAACAAACAGATTTTACTCGTAAAAAGATGGAAGGATATTTATTAGTGATGTTTAAAACGTTATATTAACTGGTTATTCACGATACAGTTATTTGAGATTGCATCGAATGGTAACTGAGATATAACTATTGTCTGATACCGATGGTTACCTGTCAAATTGCGAAAGATCGGTTACTAATCATCAATATAATCAGATACAAATCATAAATAACAGTTATTGTGCAGCCGGAGTTAAAATATCAATACGTTATTTAAGTAGGTATTTTCAGAAAGAAAGAAAGAAAGAGATAAGTACTATTATAGTATTTCATTATTATAAAATTTATAAAACAAATGTATGTCAAAAATTTAATTTGTAATTGTAGCTGTGTACCTAAACGAAATGCCAAAAAGGGGCTTCTCGTACAAATTTCTGTATTTCATGTTATTGTCGTTGTTATTTTAGTTTTTGTTTATCATCATGCCAAAAATGATTAAATGTGATATTCGAGAAATGATTTATTGCAAAAATGACGCAATTGTCAGATATTCGTTTTCAAAACAAAAAACAGATTCATTCATTCGACATTCAATGTGACTGTCAAGGTTGTATAGTTTCTAAACTTTTGAATCATCATCATCATCATTCTTGGCACTACAACCCTTGGTGGGTCTTGGCCTGCTCAATAATTTTCTTCCACTCATCTCGGTCTAGTGCCAGCTCTCTCCAGTTTCGAAGCTCTAAGACCCGGTTGTTTCAAGTTTGATCAAAGTAAGCGGTCGATCAAAGCATAGATTTTTACGAAAACGGATCGTCTGATTGGTGGAGAAGGTAAAAATCTATGCTTTAAAAGAACGCTTACTTTAATCCAACTTGAAACAACCGGCTCTAAGGCAGAGATATCTTTGAGGACGTTGTCACTCCATCTTAATTTTGGCCTTCCTAAGCTCCTTCGCCCTATTGACCTTGAGTTCAGTAGGGACTTTGGTGCTTGATGCTCGGACATTCTCTCCACATGACCCAGCCACCGAAGTCTTCCCAGTTTTATAAATTTAAAAAAAAATAGTTTATTTGAATACTGAGCCATTTTAGTCTGAAAATCAATAAAAAAAAATTGAGTGTGGGTAATAAATAACAGTGTACTTTTTTTGAAAATGCACACCTTTTTAAAAAAACTTTTTGTTTGCCCCAATTATTTTAAATATTCGAGGTTACATTTCTGGAAGTATCAGCTTTAATTCTTTTCATAAAATTCAATATAATCATCGACAATGATCAATGTAAATTTTTACAACTCAATACTTCGAGTGTTGTTAATATATAATTTTATTTTAGTTTTTAACACTCCCGTTTCGGAACGGGGTATAATTTAACCACAAAAATCTTATTTTTATAACTATTTAACATTACAGATGATATTGAGCTGATATTTTTTGTAATCCTCATAAATATCCCAAAGAATACAACAACTAAAGAAAATTAAACGATAATGAGTAGTAATACAGTCAATAGTAGGAAAAAATATGTTTTTCCAATCGGCAATATTCTATACAATGCGGTTACTTCATTCTGCTTGAAAAGCTTGTGTCAGTCAAAACGGATGCTTATGAGTTATGAGACGTCAAAATATTACAGTTTCTTCAGAATATTTTGAGTTTGTCCAAATTGTTCAGAACAACAGTACTGAATCTTGTCTTGGGGACATTATTAATCGAGATATATTATAGATGTCTCATAGAGAAGAAATTATATTTTTTATGGGAAAGTAGGTATGGAAATCTTTGGGTCCAAAAATTTGGTAAATGTGGTATTCTATCATGGGTGAAATGGTGAACATTACATTGTGTAAAGTGATTACTTAAGCCAGCCGTATGATAGGTCGGATACCTACTTCCCCATAAAAAATATAATTTCGCCTCTATGCGACATCCATAATAAATCTTGATTAATTAGTTTCTTATAAAAGAGCGACAAATTTAGTAGATTTTTGTTTGTATTGTATAAGAAATGTAATTAAAAATATAACATATTCAAACCATTATACTTCATTAAAATGCAAATTTGACTGGGGTCCCGTTTGTACCCTGTTCTAGCCCCTGATCCTAATTTCGATCTCCCGGTACCCGAAGATTAATTATAACTTCAACTGCGCGTACATGAGTACACGCACAATTTTTTCTGTAGGAATTATTATTGAAACTTATTGAACTTTTTTTTGAAAAGGATTATTATTGAAACAGTAAAAATGGTTAAGGATCAAAAACAAATGGGGTTTTGGCGCTTGCAGCAAAATTGCTTTCCAGTTAAAATAATTATTGTTATTGCCATTTTTCATTTATTATTAGTATTTGGCGTAAATAGAAATTATATATGTTTGAAAAATTTGCTAAACAGGTGGAGGAGTGTATCCCGAAGTTCTGTTCACTGTGGCTCGCTATTGGTACGAGCTGTTCCTTCGTCTTGGGCCTCCGGGTGAGGATATGGAGCCCGAGCCCGAGCCGCCGGTCATGCAGCAGCAGCCCCCGCACTCGCAGCTGACGGCCCTAGCGCCTCTGCCTCTGGCCCCCATACAGATGGCCCCCTATGGGTTTGCCTATCACCCTTTGCACATACAGTTCCACAGGCCGCCGCCGATGCCCCCACCACCGCATCACGTACAGGTATTATTCATCTAGTGGAGGTACAGTTAAGTCATTCTATATTTAATAAATTAAGCATTGTTTTGTTTACAGAGCGGAAGTACATGATTAACACATTAATTTATACACAATGTTTTATTCCACTTATTTGAGTTATATAAGCCTGAGCACTCGATGGGCACAATCATCAACTTCAGAGGCAACTATTGTAATTATTATTAAATTATTGTATTAAAGCTAATTGTAAATTAATATGACCGACAAATAGAAAGAAGGGATGATGGAGAGGGGGGGGGGGGTAGTTATTTATTGACATATGCAACAGTAATTAATTATTACATACAATAATACTTATTTTTATAATGGGGATGATGCAGGTATTTGAATGTTTATTAGATTATTTTTGATTGCTTTATGAATTTCTAGTATGTATTTCTAGAGCATCCAGTTCATGATCCTTCGCCTCTAGATGTAGGACCCTAACATTATTTTGGTCAAACGAGTGATCATGTTCAATACAGTGGTCTGCCATCTCAGAGTATCCGGATAGTCCTCTGAATGCTTTTAGAAGTTATTTTATTCTTTTGCCTATATCTCTACCACATTGTCCGATATACATAGCATCACATTCATTGCATGTTATGTTATAGATGCCACTCTTATCCACCCTATTTGTCGGCCATATTGATTTACAATTAGTTCTAATATTGCCTCTGAAGATGATGGTTGTGCCCATTGAAAAGCTTAGGCTTATATAACTCAAATAAATGGAATGAAACGTTGCGTATAAATTATTGTGTCATTTTATATTTCCTGTTTTATTCGTTTAGGGGTCTCAAGTCTGCTAATATGTATGTCTCTGGAGGCTATGAATTCTCTTGAATTTACTTTATTTGATGTTACTGTTGTATATTTCCCTTCTTTTTAAAATACTTAATTTCGATGTATTGTGATTAGGTGGAGAGTGTTTAATTGCTACCGGAAAAAGGTTACAAGTGAGGTTACACAGAGTTGTGATATTCTGTCTGTGAAAATTTTGATTTCAACTCCTATATCTTCAGCCCTGCCAGCAGATGTACGGCTACGGACCAGTACCCGGTGTGCAATACTGGTTGGCAGCACCCGTACGGCCTGCTCCCGTGCCCGCTCCCCCGCCTCCCGCCCACCGCCCGCCTCCCCAGCCACCCCAGCCCCAGCAGGTGCGAGCGCTGCTGGCTGCCTACCGTGTCGGCATGCTGGCGCTGGAAGCCCAGGCGCGGCGCGTGCACGACGATCGGCCACAAAACAAGTACAGCAGGTACACGAGGTGTGTACATTGCCTCGAGAATAAATGTTTTATCTACATATAATAGTCCAGGAGCTGACCGTCGTCAACCCTACGTCATCGAGTACCAGGATGGGACTTGTATAGGGTGGTGCCCTGTAGGATGGATATAAAAAAAAAAACAGGGTTGCCTGGGATCATCCTGGAGCGTTTTGTGTAATCGATAAATAATGACATCTATTTTTGGGTAAAAATTACATCATCGAGTACCAGAATGAGACCCGGCACATTCGATACCCTGCATCGAGTACGACAAGAAAAAACAGGGTTGCCACCTTCTACCCTGGCACTTTATAGAATCGGCCAGATTTTAGGGAGGTGAAAAATAGGCAAAATTACGTCATCGAGTACCAGTATGAAATTAATGCCATTCGATAGTCCTAATAACCCATATCATAAAAATATATGGTTGCCGAATCTCAGCCTGGAGCATTTCCTAGTCGGCCAAGTTTTATATCGAATGTAGTACGCCCTGTACTAAGTTCAAGAAATCGTTGTGTAAAACAATGTGACATTTTTATAGCAGTTTTGGGTAGTAATAATATTTATAATGAATTATACTTCAAAATAAATTGAATTTAAATAATAATAATACTCATATAAATAGTAATATATACATTGAATCTATTTGCCAACAGAGCAATTATTAGAATCACACAAGTGAAACATTTATTTAAAATGTTCGATTCTGCAACACTGCGAACTCTTCGCTCGACCGTATGTGTGAGAGAGCACTATTATTTTCTTCTTCTTTTTCTTATCCTATATCTTTATCTTATTGGGACGTGGTCCCTGCACCGAATAGGAGGTCTCTTCCTTGGACTTCGCTCTCCACGTCAGCCCAATTTAGTTGCAACCTTGCTTCGCAGCAGTCCTGCAACTGTTTCCGCCAGCTCCTCCTAGGACGGTCCCTTGGTCTTCTACCTTCTAGTCTTGCCTGAAATATCCTCTTTGGCCGTCTATCTGCCGGCATGTCCCAGCCACCGTAACTGTGACTTCTCGATAAATGTCAATAAGGATTCCACTTCGAGACATTTTATTTTTTGCGTATTTCTGTTTCTCTCCCTTCCGGTAACTCATACTATTCCTCGTAGAAATCCCATCTTGGTGGTTTGTAGCCTTAAGTGGGTTCTTTCGGTCAAGATCTAGTGCTCGTGGCCGTACACTAGGGTTGGCCTGAAAACTGATTTGAATACTGCCAACTTTACTCGCAACTGATACTCGCTGATAATACAGGGATTGTGTTACCTGGCTTGCGGCTCCTATCCTCCTATTTAATTCTCTTTCTTGCTTTCCATCCTGAGATGGTATTACACCAAGGTATTTGAAACTGTTAATCTATTTTAGACGTCTATTCTGGTACGTTACGTTACATTGCTCTTTGCTTCTGCCAATCACCATGATTTCGGATTTATCCGCGCTCAGTCTCATCCCTGCGCGATTTGTTTCCTCGTCAAATTTGTCAACGATTATTTGTAACTCTTCTGGTGATTTTTCCAGCACTGCGACGTCATCTGCAAATAACAGTTTACCCATCTCCACTTCCCCAATACTCACCCCATTATGGGCAATGCTGTTTTGACTGATCTTGTCCTTAAATACCGTGAATAAGATAGGCGACATTAGACAACCTTGTCTGAGCCCTGTTTTGGTGTTGAATTCACTCAACTTTTGACCTGCAATTCTGTCACAATAGTTTTTCTTATCTTATATAAGGCTTGGATTGCTCCAAATAGCTTGCCGTCAATACCATATTCCTGCAGGATACTCCATAGTAACTGACGTGGAACTCTATCATACGCCCTTTCTAAATCTAGAAATGCTGTTAATATTGGCTTAAAAAACTTCCATGATTTTTAGATAGCTAGCTGCAGGGTGAGTAGTTGGTCCGTTGTCCTTCTTCCACTCCTAAAGCCACATTGCTTTTCCTGTATTTTTCCCTCTGCGATTCTAGGACATTTTTTCTCAAGGATTCTAGTGAATATCTTTCCTGGTTGACTTGGCAGGGTGATCTATAGTTTTCACATTCCTTTCTATCTCTTTTCTTATACAGTGAAACTATGACCCCCGTTTGTCAATCAATGGGCGTGCTTCCGCTTGTCCACGCAATGTTTTTTTATCCAGATTAGCCACCGTAGTCCGGTCTTACTAGGTCCTTACCTCGTCTGTCTTGACTTCTTTCCCGGTTTTTTCTAACTGAACCATCGTTGTCACTTTCGCAAGTGTAATACTTGAAGTTTCTTCCCTATTAAGGGAGGAAGCTTCAAGTATTACTTCAAGTAATTACTAACTCATTACATGAGTTCTTAGCACATTCAACAAGTCCACCTTTCCAAGATCCCGTTTTCATCTTTTATCAGGTTTGCATCATTCGCTTTGACACTTTTGACGATTGTGATATTTGTACTTTTGCGTAGTCTCTTTATTTTCTGCCGAAAACACTTGCGACAAGAACACTTTCGCTAACTTCTACCCAAATTCTTTCCATGCTTGTGTTTTTGCGGCTACCACTATAGCTTTAGTCCTTTTCTTTTTTGCAAGTAATCCTCGTAGTTACTTTTCATCTGGTTTCCAATCCATAGTATGTACGCTAGCTTATTTTTCTTCACTGCCCTTAGAGTATCTTCATTCTATCATAGAGTACTTTTTTGGACCTTATTTGAACCTACTCGTTTGGTATCTCATGTTATTGTTATCGCCTCAATAACCGAGTCTCGGAGCATTTCAACTCACTTTCCACATCCTTCGAAGACATGGGGATCCTCTCAAAAGTAGATTCCATGTTCTCAGCAAACGCCTTTCTTGTTTCATTTTCTGCCAATTTTTGGTAGCTGATTTTTCTCATGATCTAGTTTTTCCCTGGTGGATTATGAATTATGACATTCGCTTCGTTTTTCCATCTAATGTCGCAGGTGACCATTAAGTGATCTGTAGCTAGCTCCAAGTCTCGTTTAGTTCTAGTAACTTTACGTCTTAATCCCTCTGATATTTTATCCACTCGTTTCTGAATCCACGAATATTTTTGTATTTCTTTACGCGAAAATAACGTATTTATAATGGACAAAAAAAGAATTACTTGTTCGCCAATTTAAACGATCTGGAAGATATAGACGATGCTGGAAAAACGAATTTCCTCGAGAAATTCACCAATGAATTGTATGGAATGTTATGCTGATGTTGACTAGAGGAGGTTTCAATTATGTAGTAAAAATGTGTCCGTTAAACGTGATTACCAGCATGTGCATTTATAGTTTGTTACAGTACCAAGTCTACTGGAGACCTCAAAAGTAGGAAGTCTTTTCAGTAAATTCCTTAACCTTCTTGTCAATTTTTTGCACACAAAGTATTCATTCAATTTGGCAATAACTTAACCACACTATTTGAATCTCTCAAAAATAAGCAAGCGGCAAAATAACTTCAGCGACGTGTGCAGACAAACGTTAACCAGCGACTAAACAACGAGCATGGTAAATAAGTCAGGTAAACAGTTATCTCTCTCTTTTACAAAAATGTCCAATTGTTTTACATAACGATTTCCTGAACCCAACCCATTAGGATAAGGGGTAGAAGAAGAAGAAGACAATAGTGCTCTCTCACACATACGGTCAAACGAAAAGTTCGCAATGTTTGAGAATCACACATTTGAAATAAAATAATACACTTATGTGATTCTAATATTTGCTCTGTTGGCAAATAGATTCTATGTATATATTACTATTTATATTATTATTATTATTATTATTATTATTATTATTATTATTATTTAAATTCAATTTATTTTGAAATATAATTCATTATAAATATTATTACTACCCAAAACTGCTACAAAAATGTCACATTGTTTTACACAACGATTTCTTGAACTTAGTACATGGCGTACTACAACCGATATAAAACTTGGCCGACTAGGAAATGCTCCAAGCTGAGGGCAGGCAACCATATATTTTTATGACATGGATTATTAGGACTATCGAATGGCGTTAATTTCATACTGGTACTCGATGACGTAATTTTGAAGCTTACCATAATCACAGAAGTCCAGTTGGGACATTACTTTTATTGCCTATTATCAAAAAAGGTTAGAATGAGGCACATATGCATAGCCCTCTAGAATCACGTAAATATATTACAAAAAAAATTCATACAAATTATACACCTATCGAAATATCTCAATATGTAAAATGAAAAAAGTTTGTTGAAACAAAATAATAATATTGCGCATTGTTTCATGCGCTAACACCTGATGGGAATAATCCCAAAACAGCAAAAACCTCGCCGCGCTGTCGGCGGGGCACAACTGCGCCACAACTGTGTCGCCTGCAGAAAGTGCGGAGTTCGAGTCGGCCGCTTTGAACGCCTCTATGATAATTTATTACGCAATATTATCAGAAAAAAATAATTTTTGTTTTCACTAATATCTTTTTTCGACTATCGTCACTCTTTACGTTATAACTGAACGTTTATATTGTTTGGATTCATTTTCGAAGGCCAGAACTACCGGAGCAGCGTTTTCGTGCCATTTTCTCACTAAGATGCGTTATTGCGTTGATTCAAATTATCACGCGAGATACGTACATATTTTGAGTCAAATAATGAAGTTAAAATAAATACAAAACTAAATAAGGGAAAATAAATTATATTTTTAAGAGACCCATATTTTACCGCACTCGAGAAGTTGCAGCAAAGTACGAAATTTATGTGACTACTTATTTTAAAAGTGTCAGATTCCTCAGGGACATTATTAGCTTTAAATAACTTTCTTCGTTTGCTGAATGCCTTATTATGTTAGCATCCATATGAATTGATAATGGGGTCTCATTCAAAACTATTTTCGATCTTTTTTATGGCCGGTAATTTTTTTTCTATGACGCGAAATATACTGTTATATAAATATCAAATTGGATTTAGAGTTGGTCCTTGTTTTACTTACACAAACTAGATAAATAATGTAATGAATAAGTATAAGAGATTTCACTAACGTTTCAACTTGCTAATAGCACACCTGTGGATAAGACGGCCATTAATTGACAATAACTTTTCTCTCATTTGTAAAATTATGGTAATGACTTTTGATCAAATAAAGCTTTGTGGTGAAAAGGTGATTACAGCCATTATGAAATGCACCCAAAAAAATGTCAGCAAGTTGAGATTAAGTGTCTACAAAAACATATAAACTGAGTCCTTGATTGTCATTAGTGGGCTATGTTATATATTAGGTCCTTACATATGAAATTGGCGTTTTGCCGTACTGGCAAATTTGATCTCAAATATCTTCTCTTTGGTTAGGAATTCCAAATCCAAATTTAAACAGCTATTTACTCACGTATTTGTGTTTTGAAAATTATAATTCATTTGTTTTTTCCTCAATTGTTTTTTTCTTTGCGTCACTCAGTTTACAAAATGAAAAACTTGAAATATCGCGTTATTTACGAGTACGAGTTCCACCGTGGCACCAGTGCTGCAGAAACGGCTCGAAGGATTAATGATGTGTATGGCGACGGTGCCGCAAAAGAAAACACGGTGCGTTTTTGGTTCAAACGTTTTCGTTCTGGAAATTTCGACCTGCAGAACAAGCCCCGTGGAAGGCCGGAGACCAAAGTTGATAATGAAGAATTGAAGGCTATTGTGGAAGCGGATCCATCGCAAACCACATCCGAGTTAGCTGCAGGCTGCGGTGTTAGTGATAAAACTATTTTAATCCACTTGAAGCAAATTGGTAAGGTGAAAAAGCTTGAAAGGTGGGTACCTCACGAACTGAGTGAAGCAAATCAACAAACGCGCATTGACTGCTGCGTTGCATTACTCAACCGGCACAATAATGAAGGGATTTTAAATCGAATCATTACCTGTGATGAAAAGTGGATCCTGTACGATAATCGGAAGCGCTCATCGCAATGGCTGAACCCTGCCGAACCAGCCAAACCATGCCCCAAGCGAAAATTGACTCCAAAAAAGTTACTTTTGTGCCTTTGGTGGACTAGTGCTGGTGTCGTTCACTACAGCTTTCTTAAATCTGGCCAGACGATTACGGCAGATGTCTATTGTCAGCAACTGCAAACCATGATGGAAAAGCTAGCTGCTAAACAACCGAGGCTGGTTAATCGCTCTAGGCCACTGCTGCTTCATGATAACGCTAGACCACACACTGCACAACAGACGGCTACCAAATTAGAGGAGCTTCAATTGGAATGTCTAAGACATCCACCGTTCTCTCCGGACCTTGCCCCAATAGATTACCATTTTTTTTGAAATTTGAATAACTTCTTGCAAAGGAAAAAATTCAACTCCGATGGGGCAGTCCAAACCGCCTTTAAAGATTTTATTGATTCCCGTCCGAATGGTTTTTTTAGTAAAGGGATCGATGAACTACCTATGAGATGGCAAAAGAGCATGAGATGCAAAAGATAGCAATGGTACATACTCTGATTAAATAAATATATTATAATAAAAAAAAATCGGCTTTATGTTCCTCCCATACTAAACGCCAATTTCATATGTAAGGACCTAATAATTCAGATTTCACGGAAATAACTTATTTTTCAAGTTAGTTTTCAAGTGTCTCGTAGAAAGTAGCAAAACCTTCGGGGGAGTTTTGTTCATTCAATTTTGAATAGAAAATATTCTTTACACTTTGGGTGAAATGTCAACAGTTAAGGAAATAAGCAACATTTTTATTTTTCAATATTCCTGGTTTATATTTTCTGTTAAACGTTAGACTATTATTACAGTAACTTATATGGAATATTGAAAATTCATTCCTTTTAATATTATTCAAATAAAATAATAAAAATCTTACAAAAATATATTTTTCAAATTTGCACAAGGTTTTAATAGTTTTTTTGACTTGTATCAAAAGGAATGAATTTTTAATATTTAATATAAGAAACTCTCATGATAGGCTAACGTTTTACAAAAAATAAGTCAGAAATATTGAAAAATGCAAACTATGATGTTGCTTATCTCCGTAACTGTCAACATTTTGTGTGTGTGTTTACACTTAATGTGTTTACACTTAACAACAACTTAATGTGTAAAAATATTTTCTATTCAAAATTGAATGAAGAAGACTTTTTGCCACCAGCCAGGAGACATCCTGAATATGGCTTCTTTTACCGAACAAATTTATAATTTGAATGCGAAGAAAATTTAAAACTAAAAAAAATGATTTAATAATCTATAATACTGATATCAATTTCTCAATTACCTTCTTTATGTTTCCAATCTAGTAAATATTTATAAAATAACAAATATTATGATATAAGTTACAGTAGCCGGCAAACATCTTGAAATTTTACGGCGTAGAGGGGGGAAGTTTGCGCATCTACCATTCCACCAACGAGACCCAAATTTTGTCTTCTGCGCATTCCCCCACTATGCCAAAAAAATTCAAGAAGTTTGCCGGCAACTGTAAATGCCCACAAATATAGGTAGATTAATGTGTTATTTTGCATCAGTTCATATACCATATTCTGAGGATTTATACATATTGACAAATTAGAAAGCTATCCAGAGGAGTTCTGCTCTTAGGAGGCCAATTTTGGGAAAGACAGATAATCATAATCGTATTAATTGATTTACAGAACGCCCCCGTATGGAGAGAACGTCAAGTGGCTGTTGCGCGTGTCAAAGAAGCTAGGCACACAATACCTGCACCAATTCTGCCTGTGCGCTGTCAACTCAGTGGTCAGTCCCTTCGTGCTGTATGATCTGGCCATGGAGGCAGCGCACTACCTGGCCAGGAACAACCAGGCACTTTTCATGCAGCACCTCAGAGGGGCTTTGTCACCTCTCGTTCAAAAATGCCAACAAATGTAAGTTTTGAAAATAGTCTTGAACAAATTAATCAAAAAAAAAATGAAAACATGCTTTTATATACGAGGGCGGTCCGATAAGTATTTAGCTTCACCGCCCGATGGCGTCACTTTCGCAAGAGTAATTTACTATCATGTAGTACATTCTCGTAGATGGCTACTTTCAAAATTTCAGCTGAATCGGATTCGTTGTTTTGTTTTGACCGCGTGTGGAAGCGGGCGTGTCTGCGGATTTAAAAAAATGGAAAAAGAGCAATATCGGTCCGTGATTTGATTCTTGTTTTGGAAAGGAAATCGCGCAGCGAAATCAAAGAGCTCTTGGATGCTGTGTACGGTGACTCTTCTCCTTCGATGGCGACCATCAAAAATTGGTTTATCGAGTTTCAACTTGGTCGCATATCGGTTTTTGATGAGCCACGCACAGGTGCCCCGAAAACGGCTCCCACGGAGGATAACA
This sequence comes from Agrypnia vestita, assembly GCA_016648135.1. NCBI lineage: Eukaryota > Metazoa > Arthropoda > Insecta > Trichoptera > Phryganeidae > Agrypnia > Agrypnia vestita. The sequence continues at coordinate 18,423 of JADDOH010002431.1, forward strand.
TAAAAAAAATCCACGATCTCGTAGTGGCAGACTGCCGATTGAAGGTACGCGAGATAGCTGAGACAGTAGGCATCTCAAAAGACCGCATGGCTCATATCCTGCATGAAATTTTGGGCATGAGAAAGCTGTCAGTGCGATGAGTGCCGCATTTGCTCACTCCGGACAACAAGCGAAACCGTGAGACCACTTCAGAGCAGAGTTTGACTCTGTTTAAGCGCAATCAGAAGGAGTTTCAGCGTCGTTTCGTGACCGTCGACGAAACATGGATCCACTGGTACACACCAGAGACCAAGGAACAGTCGAAACAATGGACTTCACCCGGCGAACGTGCTCCGAAGAAGGTGAAGACAGTCCTATCGGCCGGAAAGGTGATGGCCGCCGTTTTCTGGGATTCAAAAGGTGTGATCTACATCGACTACCTGGAGAAGGGCAAAATGATCACAGGGCTGTACTATGCCGAATTATTGGGCCGATTCGATGCCGAATTGCAGAAAAAACAGCATCATTTGGCGAAGAAAAAGTGCTCTTCCACCGTGACAACACACCGGCTCACACCTCCGCACTCGCCATGGCCAAATTGGTCGAATTGGGCTACGAACTGCTGCCCCATCCACCGTATTCTCCAGATTTGGCCCCGTGCGACTTCTTTTTGTTTCCAAACTTGAAAAAGTCACTCGCCGGGCAGAAATTTGAGTCAAATGAGGAAGTCATCACCGCCACGGAGGCCTA
>JADDOH010002433.1:0-24096 GCA_016648135.1 Agrypnia vestita
TCGAAATTATCATAGATATCATAAATTAAGACGAAAACATATGCATCATTTCTACTCCCTCCGATATATATTTTATTGTATTGATTGCTACCTGTACCAAATAATATATTGAATGATATCTATGCCAATTTTTGCAGAGTTACTCTTTAGGGCCCTGCGCAAAACATGTGCACCATACCCCGTCCCTTTGGCCAACTCATCTTCTTTAAGGATAATCTTGTAAAATGAACATTGTTGTACCTCTACCTCTATTTGAGTTTATTAACACTACTCGAGTTTCAAGACACTACCTATACATTCAATTTTCCCATTAAAATCCCTCTCCATCTTTTACCAGCAACTTTGCCCTCTCCTTCTATCGGTACCTAAGTAATTTTTAATTATACTACCATTTAACCATGTTTCCTATATTTGTAGGTCAGATTATATCTTCACCTATCACTTCGTGAGAAAATTACTGATTCTCTCTAAACTCAAGTAGTGTTAATAAACTCGAGTAGAGGTATCACAGTGTTCATTTGTCAACATTATCCTTAACGAAGATTATTTTGAAATTACAAAGTTGGCGTGGATTCTATTGATATAATTTTTTTTTTAGTTATAACATCAAAATATATAATTTCTTGATTAGCCAGTATCGTCATCAAGGTCGTAATATATCAATACTTGGAATGACACAATATCGGAATGTAGATTCATTTTAAGATCCATTTACTTTTAGATAATTATCGTTTAAGTGATGTAGTTATCTTTAATAAAATCATAGATTTTGTGGCGATTTTCAATCGGAATACAACGCGAAACATTAATAGTTAATCAACATTTATGAACTATTAACAAAGCTGCTGTGTAAACTTCTCTATATATATTTTCTACTATAAGTCTCCGAATTTACTTTCAGATCCCATTGCAGGGTCAACCATCAAAATTGACGTAACTTAATGATGAGTGCGTATATTTATAATAATTGTAGTTTTTTGTTGGCGTAGTTTTTCGGTCATCTGAGTGGTCGTTTGGTGTTTGTAGGTTTTGAAACTGGATTTTTTATCTATACGTCGCCTACATTTGTATTAATCAAAAATGAAATATAACAAAGTTGTATTACACATTTGCTCCGTAGCTCTGTCGCGAAGACGTTAAGAGGTCAAACATAGAAATCGCGGTAAAAGCCACCAAGCAGGCATCAATCACACATTTCTCACATGTTTGCCCAGGCTTCTTAATCTACTTCCGCTTCTGCACAAAGATGAGATCAAACTACCGTACTTGGATCTCATTTTACGGATTTTCGCCTCGCACAGCGTTAACTCAATTTCTGTCACTCAGTGTTTTAGTCCAATCTGTAAGACTAAGGTATTCAGGCGCTATGTATACATATCGACGTTGGACGATTATATCAGCAGCCAGGTGTTCCTATACCCCGTCTGTTAGAAGGATCATCAAATCATATGGCACGTGTACACGGATGAGAAGCCTCTCGAAAGTCATGTAAGGGGTAGTACAGAGTTGAGCACAGAGCGAACTATAACCCGTGTAATTTTGTAAGCAGAGTAGAATGATGTCAATGATACACGCCGACCTTGTCGATAAATCTCATGAGGGATCAAAGGCTCATCCGAGTACAAGTGCCGTTAAGGCAGGATGTCTATCGGTTCTATTGCAATGACTAAAATGAAACGTGACTTAACAAAAGTAAATCTTATTTTGAAAACGCCTAAGTTCTTTGTATTATTGATTAAATAGTTTTCCATCATAAAGTTTTTAAAAAATTTTATTGGGTCAATTATTTAAGATCTACTAGAGCAAACAAAATCAACTCCTTGATCAAGTTTAATCAACAAATTCTGTTAGAGTTTTTTTTTTCCATATTTATCGATTCATCGATTACTGTTTTATCTCATTTTCTTCGCCCTACGTCCATCTACCGCTGAATGAAGATCTCTCCGAAAGGTTAGATGTTAAAGATTTAAGGTTTCTATTACGGTCGTTCAACACATTTAGGTATTGAAATACAATGGGTATTTTATACTAACCGTATGGAGGTGTAGAGATACGATTCTCGACATTTCACTGGAGCCATATCACAAAAAAAGCATTAAAGGACGTATTGGTGTATCTTTGACTCCCGAGGCGAGAGGGCACATTTCTGAAGACGCTGTGATATAACTCCAGCGAAACGTCGAAAATTGTATCTCTACACGTCATCCAGAGATATATATCTACATATCTCTCATGGAATTTGATTTTGAAAAATGGACAGTGGCAGCTCTACAAATGACGAATCAAGGCATTTACTTAATATATGTATATGAAAAAATAATTCAAATTTTAAATTCGATGAAAATGTGTTCTAATTATATCATGAATATATTTTTCCACCATCAATATAATGCATCAAGTGCAAGTTGGTAAAATAATAAACCATCTAAGCCTTAGAGACGAAACCATGGCACACGCTTTGGCCTGGTTTATTTGTCTAATCTGAATATTAGTATGAGCCGATGAACCGAAGACGAAACAAGCGCGTTCTAACTCGAAACAAAACATCGTAAATTTGCTAAGGTAACCGTTAACAAACGTTCTGAAAATGGATGCAATTGTATTTTCTATTGAAAACGCGGTGCTTTTTACTGCGGCTATTGCAGAATAATGCAGAATCCTATTTGCAGTTACGGTCATTGGACACAATTAGTAGCAGAAAGTGTTTGAGTGCATTGCCTACGGTAAGCCACCTATTGTGCGGTTTATGTAATATTTAATTATTTGTTTCATATCATACCACAACCAAATCAAGATGAACGATGATATAAAGTAACTCTTGTGAAAATAATGTATACAGGTTTAAGTAAGCACTATCTATCTATAATATAATTGCTTCAAAAATAGTGTTGCATGTAGGTCATTATCACTGTCATTATCAAAAAACAATAACAAAAAACCGAAATTATGCGAAATAGCGGGATGTACAGATTATTTTAAAATACATATATATGAATACATATGTGAGTCAAAAAAATAATGCTCAAAATAAATCTGCACATTAAAAAATAATCTATATATGTATTTTTAAATAATCTCGCTACTTCGCTATTTTGCTGATTTTTTTTTTTTGCTGGCAGTGTGTGTACTAAATGTCAAACTTTTTACCCACAATTAGGCTTATAGCTTTATACCTTATTGTCTTATTTATATTTTATGAAAAAAAGTACTATTCTAGTGTGAATGCAAGTTGCAGACAAAAATAAGAAATGTAACTCATTTTAAATTTTCATGGAAAAAATCTTATGTATCTTCCAAGAAGGAGCCCGGAATGCTTTTCTGAGCGGAAAATTCACTGCAATATAAATATAACTCAGCTATCTTAGATACTTCTATCAGTATTTGTGATGACCCAGCTAGTTAGTGGGCATCCTAATCAAATCGAGCGGACTGTATTTAATGTCGAAATGATGTTCAATTAATATTATAAAGCATTTTATTGTATTTCAATATAAAATCGTTCTCCTGGTCACGGTAAGCACCACTGTGATGACCCAGGTAGATAGAGGGTCCTCGCGGCCTTGAAACATTTATAATAATTTAGTATAGCTCCTGGTCCGGCACCAGAGGTAGACATCCCATGGGGTGTGTGTTGAATATATAAGGCGAAGCAAATCTATAATACAAATCATTCCATTGCAAATCAATGTAAATCATATTCTTTTCACGGCTAACGATGTAAGATGACCCTAATGTGGGTCCTACTAAATAATGAAGGTTAGTAAGTAGCAAACCGTCGCGTTCAAAATACAATATATTGGATTATCAAATATTTCATTATTCTTATATGTGAGCGCGCGCGATCGAGCGGCAGGATGCAACCGGTCGACTTCAACCATATGATGTAGCGATACAGTTGTTAAAAGTTAAATATTCAATACAGAAATATTACTACTACTAAAATTCAACTTTTCATATGAAATAATGTTCTATACTATCAGAAATTGTTCTATACGATAAATTAACTAAAAATACGTATTAACTGAAAATATTTCTAATTTGCTGTTGAATATTACCTATAAAGATATTGACTAAAACTTTTGCTTTGAATGGAATATTAACTACTTCTCTCATCAAATATTATTCTGCAGCAAATATTCAATGAAATTATAGGAACTAAAATATTTCTAATTTCTTGGGTTCGCATACTATATTGAAAATACCTAATGCCCTTTGCATTTACTAAGTATATTACCTAAATAGCCACAGCTATACCATCCTGTCCGTCAGGGACTAAACATAAAACATAGTTATATTTCTAAAAGTGCTACCTCTTACGCGACAAAAATACCTATTGCAGTCGGGCTATGAATATGAACTATTTCCGCCTCATAATGGCGCCTGGAACCAATACTAAAAACCTCACTAGGAATAATAAATGCGACTAAATCTCGATAAATACAATATATACTATTCGTAATACGTCGTTGAATTGGCACATGATTCGTCTAATGGATGAAGGACCCCGTTGTGTATCGTAATAACTTCAAATTCTTTTATAGGAGCAGTGTGGAAACAATTGCATAATATTACGTAATAAAATCATCTAACGAACCTAATAATCTATACATTTATGTTACAATAAAATACGTTCACCAGAAGAATTCGTGTATTAGAAATAAAACATTTCCGTTTGGAAACAACCCAATAAAATCAATCGAACGGCATAAAGAGGAGAAATTCACATATTAAATAACACTGAAACTAATAATTTTAAACACTTTATATTAACATATTCTTACCTTGAATGGTGTCGTCTTAGACGTGTATGAACCTGTTCATATTAATTCCTGGGGAAAATAATACATATATTTGCTATCTACGAAATAAGACATTTTTGAAACGAAACTTCTTTATAAATAAGTAGATAAGGTCTCGGGGATGGTTTGTTCGAAAGGATTCTACAACAGCCCGTGAGTTTATATGAAATAATAGTTTCTTTGAATGCTAAATTTTGGTTTTTTAAACCCTCAGCATCTCTGCTGAGAGGGGTTGAGGCTCCGCGCCCGCCTAAACCCGGTGGCCGACTTCCTAAGTGACTAAACGGCCCCCCTTGTTCCTCCGGAACTTACTGCATCCCGAGACTCTATCTCTTCTTTACGAGATGTGATCCTGTGACGCCCTCTTTTAGGCTTATAATTGAGAAGGCCGTACTCTTTTGGTACGAGTTTCTGATGATGTGTGTTGTCTTGAGGCGCCTTTCTTTTAGGCCGGTGTTTGAAGAATCATGTACTCTTTTGGTACGAATTGATGACGACATTAGCCTCCTTTGCGGGCATAGTCAGCGATGTTACAAATTATTGTGCAATCTCATTATGCCTTTTCAGAGCGGCGTCCCACGATTCTGCATCTTGCAACATTTACTTTGGACAAATGTTAGAGTGTTAGTAACATATTTATAATATCCCAGCTATTCCATATGAGTGAATGATTTTTATATTTATTCTGGCCCTGTCTTTCTTACAGAGGACGAAATAGAAGTTAACGTTTTCTATCAAGGTTTTACAGCATTCAAGCATGGAAATCCTTCCAAAGACATAGGGAACCTTTTTGTTGGTTTAAGTAGTTTGCGCCAGATGAGGTTAGGTGGTCGGTTTATTGACGACCCCGAGCAACAAGGAGGACCCCGCCTTTAAGGGGCCCTGCAGGGGCTTGTGCGGGTTCCACGCCCAAGTGCCGGCAATCATCCACCCCTCAGCCAGCTAGGCTAACACAAACCAGATATCCCCAATCTTTAGTTAGATCTCCCCATTCTGTCCTTTACTCGTCATTCTGAAGCCACTTATTAAGCTGAATATACCGAGGTACTCGATTCATAAAGAGTTAGTTGTAGACCGAGTGTGATGATTGCGCAATACCTACGCAATACAGTAATTATTATAATGCTACTAAGTAATTCATATAGAAATCCGTGTATTCAATTTTTAGCATAAACGGTATGAAATTCGCTTTGCATAAAATACATCCGTTTGGAACGGAATTCTCGTACGATTGGAACCAATATAACACAAGCAATCGTGATATTTAATTACACATAATTATTCCGAACTCAAATATTCCCAAAATAAATACATTTCGATAGTGAAAATAATTAACCGTAATAGATAATATGAATATGATCCTTAGCTGTTACTCTTTGTGGCGGAATCCTCCTTCTGGTGCTGCGGGATGGTGGAATCTCTATACTTCGCCGCTGCAAGACCCGCTTTCTCTCAAGCTGGCAGCTCCTTTGCTCGCAACTGATGATCTGGAACTCGGGGCTCCGTCGGTAGTCTGTTGGGCAGCGCTCCCGCTCGCAAGTCTGGTCTCGAACTGAAGGGGCTGAGTATATCGTGTTCGCTCCTTTTATAGTAATGATTTCACCATACCTCTGAAATCCACGCTAGTGCAGTGACTCATCCTATGCGCGATGACCTCACCGCCGGCGCTCGCCATTGGCCGGATTCAGTCATCAGGACGGTCGCCTCCGGCTCAACCCGTCGAAAGGTAACGCGTGCCTGTGATTGGTCCGTTCGTTAAAATAAGAGTAAAGCACTCGCTACACGCGAGACTTGCTGTTCCGTTTCATAAATAATAAAGGCTCGTTCGCACCTACACACAAGGTCGAGTCTATTAGGATTGGCAAACGATCTTAATTTAACACAGAATTATATCTAAGAAATATTACTTGTATAGCTGAATATTCAATATTTTGTTAGCCTCTTGTAATACATAGAATCTTAAGAAGAAATATATCAGGCTTTTACTTTTAAACGATTCAAACCAGAAGAAATATATTTTTGATGTCCATACTTGGCTTTTTTGAATATTATTATTTTAAGATTTTCTAAATTTATTAAATCTATCTCTATGTCGACCATCACAGCTTCCCCCTTATTTAGAGAGAGGAATGATCTATCAGACCAAGCCTATCTGCTAAATAACCCAATAGGATAGTATATTTCGTGATACTTATCAAGAGTTTCTAAAATTCCTTGGAAAATTAATCGTTGTTCTTTCCTTTCTCCGCGTACTATATTTCTATTAGGGTCGAATTCCTTTTCAATGGAACCTTCTTTGCGTATTTAAAGCTACTGTAAACCATCTGCCTATCATTCAAATGAAAAGTGTACAACTAATATAAATATAAGATTTGAAAGCAAAAGGGACTGTATCTAATTTATTCAATTGACTGAAAAGGTTCGATTCTTCATAATCGATTGAATGCCTCAGTAATCTCATCATTGTGTCTGCTAACCACTCAAGCTCCATCCTGTTATCAACACTTAAAAGGAACGCCCCTTCCCCCACTTTGTTCTCCTCCTTGCTTCCCCTACAATGTTACACTCCTAGTGTTCACCACCTCGCAACTCTATACTAATTTCCCCAGCATATACCTCCCTTCCCCCAGAATATACTCCCACTAACACTCCCCACATCCCCTTCAAGCTATACAAACCAACTCAACCGAGTAAATATTAACTGTATATTTCTCCTATGAAATGCGAGCTACGATAAATCTGAAGTTCCAGAATTATGTTAACCTACGAATTAATGTACAACCTATTCATATAAACTTAACAACCAGCTTCCTAATATAAAGAGCAAACCCTTCCCCCAAACTATACACCCTCTTCTATTTCTAACTCGTTTCGTCCTGTTTTAACCGAGTGAATAGTCAACCGCATATTCCTACTATGATTGCAAACCGTGACAAAATTAACTCTTGTACCCCATCTGAGCTATGAACTCTATTCATATGCGCAATACATGTCCTCCTATGTAGAAACAGCCAATTGTCCTCAATATTCCACGTATACTGTACTGACTGCCATAATTTATTGTTGGTGTAATATGATGAAGAAGAAGAAGAAGAAGCCGCAAAAGTACTGGATGACAACAGAAGAAGAAGAAAATGAATCCATTGAAAGGCATAAGATAAAGAAGAAAAGTCACAACCGAGTGTAGTAATAGATAAAGACGAAGAAGAAGAAGTCGAAAGTTATAAAATTAGAAGAAGACGCGAATGCAGCAGTAGGTAAAGAACAAAAGAAGAAAAAAAGACGTAGAAAAAGAGTCGAAAATTATAAGATAAACGGAAGAAGACGACACATGAATGTAGTTATAGGAAAAGAAGAAGAAGAAGATGAAGAGAAGACGAAGTAAAACAGTTGATAAGTATAAGATAAACGGAAGAAGACGAAATGAATGTAGTTATAGGAAAAGAAGAAGAAGAAGAAAGTGGAGAAGCGAATAGGAAAGAAGAAAGAAGAGAATATGAAAAGAAGAAGAAGAAAGAAGAGAGAAGAAAGAAGAAGAAAAGAAGAAGAAGAAGAAAAGAATGTAGTAAAAGGAAAAGAAGAAGAAGAAGAAAAGGTAAAGAAGAAGAGAAGACGAAGAAAAGACGTAGAAAAACAGTCGAAAAGTATAAGATAAATGGAAGAAGACGAAATGAATGTAGTAATAGAAAAAGAAGAAGAAGAAGAAAGTAGAGAAGCAGTCGAAAGATATACCATAAGACGAAAAAGTAGTTGCAAAGTATTGTAATAATTGCTATTTATAGAAGAGAAGGTATTTGAAAAGTAAAGCATAAACGGTACGTATTCAAAGAAGAAGAAGACTAGAGTGAACATAACCAAAAAAAAAAACCTTCGTACCGAAGAAGAAGAAGACGCTGTTGATGTCAATATAACTAAAAAGGGGAAAGAAAATATATATATAACCGTTAGCATATACGAATAAAAAGAAGACGAAGAAGAAGAAGAGGAAGAAAAGGATAGGAACAAACCCTTCGATAATTGTAGAACGTAAAAGTATATATAACTATTATCCGTCTCAACTAACTTGCCAGCCAACCCTCAAGAGTGATATCTAAAGACGACGCATGTTTGTAGAAGAAGTGCATCCAGATGTCAAGAAAAGTTTCCCATAACTATTCCTTACTAACCTGTCTTCCCCCAGATTTTTAAGCGTTTGTCAAATAATCAGGCGCAAATCCTCCGTATAACTGTAATATTGTTCCTCCCAAAACTTATTGAAAACCTAAAACAACTTTATTAATATGTTCCGTATTCATCATCCCCATACTTATATGTAACATAACATTATAAAATTTTAAAGTGTTCCTTTAACAACGCGAACATGTTTAACGAAGTACACTGTTACAAATCAGAAGAGGTGAACCCTAATATCTGTACTAGCTGTAGTAGTCGTCACCAACACTGATATCCACAGAAGATGTATGTGTGTAACTGAATCAAGAATTCCCAACGTATAATTCGGTTTGCTATACGACTGGAATCTATTCAAGATCCAAACGTCCAACCTTTCTACCTCAATCTAAAAGTAATGCCACGACGACGCATGAAGGTGGATGAAGCTAATGATTTCGTTATGCTACTACTATTTAATCTACTAAAAATCTATTTTCAAAATTTTTTTTTTTTCAAAATGTTCCAGAAGAATTCAAAAGCTCTCCTGAAAAATTTCTTTTTTATTTTATTTTATCACTATTCAAAAGGATTTCTACATACACCCAATGTATAGTAAAAACAATAAATGCTTTATCAATCATAGCGTTACGATTTCTCAAAACTTGAAGAAACTCACATATCGTTAATTCCGGATTTACTTTTGTATTATTTCCAAGAAGATTGCGCCTAAAACTAAAACAATCCTTATATAGATACGTACGAAATTTGAAGTAGTGAGATGTTTATTTCTACTCTGCCTATAAATAAGCTATATCAACGTATATTGTAATATAATATTTATTAATGAAGATAAAACAATTTCAATTAACGTTGCAATGAAGCGAAACAAAGGAATATATATAAAAAAAAACAAGTCCAATTTTTAATTATTCGTTACTAAGAGTATATATATATTGCGCTCTCTATTACCGCTTCCTATAGACTAATACTAGCGAAGGCTCAAAACTTTCTCTGATTTCCGCTAGATGGCGGTAGTATGACCATTTTAATTCATATGCCAGGCCGTCTTGTAAATAAAAATGGAAGCAATTTTATTCTTGTAATTCAAATCAAAATAATTTTTAGATCAAAACAAGAAACTCAAATAATTATTTCGTGCAACAATACGCGTCTGTGTTTATATTACGAACAAGTCTATCAATCCTGCATACAACAAAGAAATTATAATTAGTTTGAATAACCAGAACCGTATATAACTGTGTATAACAATTAAGAACACATTTAGATAATTAGAATAATTAAGAACCATAATAAATCAATGAAGGAAATTAATTTTTTTTTTCAATTAATTCAGCAACATTGTAGATTGACATTTTATTTTTTTAGGACAATTTTTAATATAACACCTTGACGATAAAAAGGTATCTCCGAAACATGCACGTGAAAGTTATCAAATAATATAAGTAGATTTGTAAGAATACTATAATCAATAAATTTTTTGTGTAATTATTATCTGTAAAAATTTAGCTGAATTTAAAGATCTTTTTTTTTTTTCAAATATAGAAACCCTTTTTAATATCCATAAGACAAATATATAACAAGTGTGGATTTATTTAATTCACATTAACCTTAATTTTATTAAAATTAATTTATATTAATTTTTAATTATGAAACCAGACGGATAGTTATTAAAATATTTTTCGCATTTGTATCATAAAAGTACATAACCGAAAGAGAAAAGTAAATATTATAAAACATCGGATTTATAATTTTTTTTATAAAATAAAATATATATCAAATGTTCTTTTCTTTTAGATTCATATATTCTCGTGTTTATATTTTCTACTAAATTGTTATCCGGTTTTTATATTTATTTTTACTTTTATATTTTTCTGCTATTATTATTAATTACTATTGCATAACTCGTAAGCGAAAATATTTTCCACTGAACAGATTTTATCAAGCGTTGGTTAATTATTAGTTTATATTAATATAAGAAATTAAATTAAAACCGAATTTTAAGCTATCATAAACCCTCCGTGGCGCGCGCTGAAATCTGTCGCGGTGATCTGCCCGTAATACAGGTGTATATTTTTGCATTTCGGGCGCCGTGCGAATCCGTTCGGCGTAGCTAACTGTCTTTTCGTACTAGCCCGAGCGCGAAGGTCGAACTTGTTAAACCTTAAACCCTCAAACGTCTCGGGTCTCTGCCGCATCTTCCACGCTTGTGCCGAAACGTGTCCGCTCGCGTTATATAGGGAAACCGTCGCCGGTCTTTCCAACACGCAGCGCTCGCAAACCCGGCGGCTTTGGCCGTGTTCGGTGGTATATTTGCGAAACACAAACACAAACGCAATAATTAAAACCTTTCAAATGTGATTCGTTTGAATCTCAACTACATATTTGTTATACTGCGATTCGCAAATCCCGACGGCCTAGGCCGTGACAGTGGCATACTTGCGAGAAAACAAATGCAATAATTAAAACCTTTCAAACGTGAATCGTTTGAATCTTAACTACATATTTGTTATACTGCGATCCGCAAATCCCGATGGTCTTTTTTAGATTGTGACGGTGGCATACTTGTGAGATCGCATTCAAATATATTCTCTTCATACAATTATTAAAAATATTTTTCAAATGTGAATCGTTTGAATTCAAACCACATAAAATGAATGAGATATGAAATAAATCACATATTCTATAAAATGGAGCAATACTTTTACAAAGAAACAGGCATTCCAAAATCGAACTAATATATCACAAGGACCAAAATTACTACAATAATTTTCGTTCACAAAATATTAAATAATAAAAATGCCAACTGTCTATATGACAAACAACCTAAAGAAATTTCTAATACCTAGTATCACGTTTGTCTACACATCTCAGTACGTGGTTCACGTAAATGCTCAATCTTTTTTCTTTGATGTCACGGACCGTGGTCCGCGATTGTTTAAATAAAACCGCTTTTATAATCAAATATTTTCTTTCATTTATAATATTAACTAAACCAAAATGATTTTATTACTATGCAAATGAGTCCAACGAATACGCTCCTGTCTGGTCACCGGCACCACTGTGATGATCCAGATAGATAGAGGGTCTTCCTAAAGTATTAACGATGAATTTTGTATTAATAATTTATTTAAAATGTCGATGCTTACTCGTCGCGAGTTGATATTTAGTTTTAGCTATTGTATTCAATTAATTTGCCAACTCCTGGCCGCGGCTAACAATGTGATGAATCCTATGGGGTGACCCGTCAAAAATACGTCGTGGAAAATAATATTAAATAATATAAATTTCATTGCAATGAATAAAGTCATTTGCCGTATGATGTTAGCGAAAATAGTTGTATGGCGCGGGTGGCAACGGCTGAGGTCGACAGATACGCTGTAACTATAAAAGGATCGCGGAATAAAATATTATACCTTCTTGAAATATTATAAATAATGTATTCTATACAATATTAATACTCTGCCTGTGCTAACTATACATTTAACTAAAATATATATTATTAACTGGAAATAATTATTCTGTGAAAATTGCGCTTTTGAATGCAATATTAACTATAAATATTAACTAACATCTTGGGTTCGCAGACGAAATCGATAATACCTAATGCCCTTTGCATTTACTAAGTATATTACCTAAATAGCCACAGCTATACCATCCTGTCCGTCAGGGACTAAACATAAAACATAGTTATATTTCTAAAAGTGCTACCTCTTACGCGACAAAAATACCTATTGCAGTCGGGCTATGAATATGAACTATTTCCGCCTCATCATGGCGCCTGGAACCAATACTAAAAACCTCACTAGGAATAATAAATGCGACTAAATCTCGATAAATACAATATATACTATTCGTAATACGTCGTTGAATTGGCACATGATTCGTCTAATGGATGAAGGACCCCGTTGTGTATCGTAATAACTTCAAATTCTTTTCTAGGAGCAGTGTGGAAACAATTGCATAATATTACGTAATAAAATCATCTAACGAACCTAATAATCTATACATTTATGTTACAATAAAATACGTTCACCAGAAGAATTCGTGTATTAGAAATAAAACATTTCCGTTTGGAAACAACCCAATAAAATCAATCGAACGGCATAAAGGGAAAAATTCACACATATTAAATAACATTGAAATTAATAATTTAAACACTTTGTATTAGCAAATTCTTACCTTGAATGGTTTCGTCTTAGACGTGCATGAACCTGTTCATATTAATTCCTGGGGAAAATAATACATATATTTGCTATCTACGAAATACGACATTTTTGAAGCGAAACTTCTTTATAAATAAGTAGATAAGGTCTCGGGGATGGTTTGTTCGAAAGGATTCTACAACAGCCCGTGAGTTTATATGAAATAATAGTTTCTTTGAATGCTAAATTTTGGTTTTTTAAACCCTCAGCATCTCTGCTGAGAGGGGTAGAGGCTCCGCGCCCGCCTAAACCCGGTGGCCGACTTCCTAAGTGACTAAACGGCCCCCCTTGTTCCTCCGGAACTTACTGCATCCCGAGACTCTATCTCTTCTTTACGAGATGTGATCCTGTGACGCCTCTCTTTTAGGCTTATGATTGAGATGTACGTACTCTTTTGGTACGAGTTTCTGATGATGGGTGATGTCTTGAGGCGCCTTTCTTTTAGGCCGGTGTTTGAAGAATCACGTACTCTTTTGGTACAAATTGATGACGACATTAGCCTCCTTTGCGGGCATAGTCAGCGATGTTACAAATTATTGTGCAATCTCATTATGCCTTTTCAGAGCGGCGTCCCACGATTCTGCATCTTGCAACATTTACTTTGGACAAATGTTAGAGTGTTAGTAACATATTTATAATATCCCAGCTATTCCATATGAGTGAATGATTTTTATATTTATTCTGGCCCTGTCTTTCTTACAGAGGACGAAATAGAAGTTAACGTTTTCTATCAAGGTTTTACAGCATTCAAGCATGGAAATCCTTCCAAAGACAAAGGGAACCTTTTTGTTGGTTTAAGTAGTTTGCGCCAGATGAGGTTAGGTGGTCGGTTTATTGACGACCCCGAGCAACAAGGAGGACCCCGCCTTTAAGGGGCCCTGCAGGGGCTTGTGCGGGTTCCACGCCCAAGTGCCGGCAATCATCCACCCCTCAGCCAGCTAGGCTAACACAAACCAGATATCCCCAATCTTTAGTTAGATCTCCCCATTCTGTCCTTTACTCGTCATTCTGAAGCCACTTATTAAGCTGAATATACCGAGGTACTCAAATCATAAAGAGTTAACTGAAGACCGGATTGCGCAATACTTATGCAATACAGTAATTATTATAATGCTACTAAGTAATTCATATAGAAATCCGTGTATTCAAATTTTAGCATAAACGGTATGAAATTCGCTTTGCATAAAAATACACCCGTTTGGAACGGAATTCTTGTACGATTTGAACCAATATCACACAAGCAATCGTGATATTTAATTACACATAATTATTCCGAACTCAAATATTCCCAAAATAAATACATTTCGATAGTGAAAATAATTAACCGTAATAGATAATATGAATATGATCCTTATCTGTTACTCTTTGTGGCGGAATCCTCCTTCTGGTGCTGCGGGATGGTGGAATCTCTATACTTCGCCGCTGCAAGACCCGCTTTCTCTCAAGCTGGCAGCTCCTTTGCTCGCAACTGATGATCTGGAACTCGGGGCTCCGTCGGTAGTCTGTTGGGCAGCGCTCCCGCTCGCAAGTCTGGTCTCGAACTGAAGGGGCTGAGTATATCGTGTTCGCTCCTTTTATACTCTCGATTGCACCATATCTTCGAAATCCACGCTAGTGCAGTGACTCATCCTATGAGCGATGACCTCACCGCCGGCGCTCGCCATTGTCCGGATTCAGTCAACAGGACGGTCGCCTCCGGCTCAACCCGTCGAAGGCAAAGCGCGCCTGTGATTGGTCCGTTTCGTTAAAATAATAGTTAAGCACCCGCTACACGCGAGACTTACTGTTCTGATTCATAAATAATAAAGGCTCGTTCGCACCTACTCACAAGGTCGAGTCTATTAGGATTGGCAAACGATATTAATTTAACACAGAATTATATCTATGGTATAATAAAGATCTAAGAAATATTACTTGTATAGCTGAATATTCAATATTTTGTTAGCCTCTTGTAATACATAGAATCTTAAGAAGAAATATATCAGGCTTTTACTTTTAAACGATTCCAAACAGAAGAAATATATTTTTGATGTCCATACTTTACTTTTTTGAATATTATTATTTTAAGATTTTCTAAATTTATTAAATCTATCTCTATGTCGACCATCACAAATGTGGGAAATCTAATATATGTATAACTCAATATTAGGTCATTAAATAAGCACTGGAATATGTTGCTAACTGTTTTGAACAATCTTGGGATTTTATTGATATATGGCTACGTGAAACAAATATCGTGGCAAATGAAACAAACTTGTACATAGTTGAAAATTTTATAAAGTATAAATTTATAAAAGGAGGCGGCATTATGTTATTCATTAAAACACCTACCTATTTCAAGAAACCAACAGTACAATTATAATATAATTAATAGTGGTCATTGTGGCATTTTGGTTTACTCATATATGTTTTTCAGAGAGAGAAAACGTAATTTGACACTTTTTGTTTGAATTATCGTGTTGAGAGGTATATTTGAATATTAAGTTCACACGAGCGAATGGCTATTTACACGCCGTCCGCCTACACACATACAAGTGATCTTTTTTTTTTGATACAATCAATATGGTATAAGATCTTGGGGCCTCTCCATCAATTCAAATATAAAGCCTATATAAATATAAAATCTATAAACTGCCATAGTAAAAAGAATCGTTAATTCACAGGTTTTTGAATAATGACAAAATATTAAGCTACTGTAGACATTCACGCTCAGCCATGATTCCTAGTATGATAATGATAAATACCCGAAAATTTGATATGATAATGATAAAAGTATT
This sequence comes from Agrypnia vestita, assembly GCA_016648135.1. Lineage (NCBI taxonomy): Eukaryota > Metazoa > Arthropoda > Insecta > Trichoptera > Phryganeidae > Agrypnia > Agrypnia vestita. The sequence continues at coordinate 15,952 of JADDOH010002433.1, forward strand.
TATAACCTCGCAGGACTATATTCCTGCCTTGATTATGAGTCGAAAATGTTCAAACTATCACGACCTAATATCAATAGTTATCAATAGATATGCGACATTAATGTTTGCATTTTTTTTCAATATTTCTGACATATTTTTTAAAAAAGGTTGGACTATCATAACAGTAACTTATATCGATTACGAAAAATTCATTCGTTTCAATTCAAGTTAAATAAAATGATAAAAACCTTGAAAATTTTCCAATTGGAATGTTTACCAAAAGGAATTTGAAGGTTTTTATTATTTTATTTGACTTGTATTAAAGGGAATAAATTTTTCATATTTGATATAAGTTACTGTAATAATAGTCCAACGTTTTACAAAAAATAAGTCAGAAATATTGAAAAAAAATTCAAACTTTGATGTCGCATATCTCCATAACCATTAATATTAGTTCATGATAGCTTGAACATTTTCGACTCATAATCAAGGCAGAAATTTATACTATATACTTTTACATTTCATTTTTCAGTAATTAACATTATTGTTTTTAGTGTTATGAAAAAGACATTCGCCGTCTCCTTAACTGGACTGTTAAAATGTTTTTAAATTGTATTTAAATGTCCCATTGGATTACACAGGAACACTATCTATCAGGGTCATTAAGTACTGATTTATCCTCTGTAGGTATGTTAAAAAATAAAATACTGTAATATAAAATAACTCAGTCTTTGATAAAAAAGAATTTTCGTCTATGCTTTCGAAAGCCAATATGGTTAACTTTAAACAGCTAATTCGTGTATATGTATATTCTGGGCACAAAAAAATTAATATCGTTTCAGAATTCCATCAAACTCTATAGTTTCTATTAAACAGAAAATATTTTCTGATTTTGAAAAACAGGCCCTATTATTACTGTTCGTACACGCTACAGCGTACTTCGATCCTTTTCTATTTTTCATTGCAACTGTAATTAAAAAGTTCTATTTACACCTTCAGAGCACGTTTTTCATATGCGCTTTTCATATTTAATAAATGCCGAAATTTGATATCGCTGAACCTTCGTTATAGAATTCGTGATAAGCTTCACTGGTGGACAATGGTCAGTCGATACCGAGAATGTACACTTTTTGAACATTTATTACGAATGATAATTATTTTCAATTTTTATCGATACATCAAACTGAAGCGAAATAAATTTTTATTTTTTTAATAAAAACCCACAAAATTGTTCAGCAGCACTCACAATTTATAGAACAGAGATATATTACACTATCACTACTTATCACTACTCAATAAGAATTTATTGAATCGAAGCGATTCCAGATTTAATAAAACTGGACTGGTTTTTTTTCAAAGCTTTTTAGGATTTATAACGTAAATTTGATAGATATTTGAAACTTCAACAATAGATAAACCATTTCAAAGAGTACACATATGTGTAAGTTTCAATTTCACAATTGTACATGCTTAACAGTGCAAAATTGGTAATCGCAGATCACTGGAACGGAAAAGTTCCGGATTCGTATCCCGGTGGTAAAAATACCCCGACCAAGTGTAATGGCCCGTGTTGATGAGATTTTCATCTCGTGCCAATTTTTAAGACAAGGATTATTCTCAAGCAATAAATTAAGGAGACAATTCTCGGCTTTCATATTCCCAGTACACACACCAAGTTTTCGAGTTCGAGAACCGCCGCCTTTGCCATCGCCGGGATTAATGTCCCGTTATATTATAAATATTCGTATATAGAGTAGAGTAGTTAGGACTCTCGCTTCGTGATCCAAAGGTCGCGGGTTCCAACCTCACTCCATACCAGAAAGTTAGTCCTATTTACATAGCACAAGCATTTAGCTTAGTTTGAAAATAGTAAGAATATTGATGTGACAAGTATTCCGTGTTCGCATCTCTATTTAAAAAAACATTAAATGCCTTCTGTTTATCGAAGATTTCATATCAAAGTGTCCAAGGTTCTCTATGGTTTAGGTGACGTCTATACGCTTGGGTTGAAACTCATTATCAAATCAAATACCGTGTACGTAGATTGGTCATCTTATTTAAACCTAAACGCGTGCACTCAACACTGAGATTTATCTCATTCCCTGAACACGGGCCGTGGAGCGGAACTTTTGTTCACGCGCTGTGTACTTTAATCGTCTGCTTGTAAATATATCCAGATTCTAATATCGTATTTTTTAACTATTATTACGTAATATTAACTTTTTACGATACTTCAAATGCGATATATTTTTGCATGGGTGATAATAAAGAACTTTTTAGTTTTAATATTTGAAGCAGTAACTTTGTTTTAACTGCTTGGCTTTATATTACGCACCTCGTGTTTCTTGCATAAATTCATTCACCGCTCGTTCTTCTTGTACGAAAACATTAACACCTCATCGTGTTTCTTGTACGAAAACTTTCATACATCTTTTTTCGGTATGAAAACATTCAAACCTCATTTTTCTTGTATGTTTTTCGCGTTTCTCGATCTGAATGGTTAAATTATTGTACAGTTAAATTCTTGCACTATCCACATTATTTCCTCTCACATATTTTGTTTATTCTTAAAGGATAACTTTCATCATATCTCGACATATAAAGTAAATGAAGATGGGATACAAATCTTACCAAAATATTTCGGAATGAAAATATTCGACCTGCCTCTTTTTTGTATGAGAAATTTTATACCTCTATTTTTTACATAAAAACATTCAAACTTCAGGCATTCACACACTGTGTCTTAATCTGAATGGTTAAATTATTTCCTTTCCTCAATCATTCATCTTCTTACCTCTCACGCAACATCTTACCAGATTACCTACATATAGATTTTGTTTTCTTTATCGTGTCTTGACAGATAAAACAAAATCTGTGTCAAAAATCTCGTCATACTGACAGTATTGAAACCTCTGAAGGAAGATGATTTTCATACTCCTTTCACATCCCGTAATGACAAACACGCGCTGAATTCCGAAAAGGAATTTACTTGCTCCAGACCTCGTGACTTGATAAATTTTAGGGATGCTCTGATTATACGAGTGCCTAATGGTCAGGAAACCCATAGATATTACCCCCCCATCTTCGCGCTCACGCCCCGTCCCTCATCGCCCACCAGCTGTCTTCCACTGACAAACGTCTCATGAGTCTGCCGCCGGAGCCACCCTACTGTGCTCAAGTTACAGATATAACGAACAAACTTTTCGTTTTCTCTATATCCATCAGAGTAGAATACAATGACGCCTATCATTCATCGATACCCTTATTAAATCTTACGGTAGTTTATTGGTCCGACACCCTACAACCAAGCTTAATTATTTTCAATTTTCAAGTTACTATTAAAAACCTTTCCCACCCCAATACCTGAGCGCTTCACCCACTCCAATGATATAAATGAGTATTTTATTGAATTCCATCCGTTTAAAATGGTGCCTAATTTCATTCTAGGATCCTGAATATATCAACCCAATTCACTTCCCCACCAGATATCTCATCCTCGCCTTGCCTGGATGTTTTCATTTTAACACTCAAAATGAATGTACCACCCCTATTTTACTTGTTGCACTTCTTAGCTATAAACAGTAGAATAATCTGTTGACAAGTATTCTACAGGACTCCAGGATTCGTTCCATTGAAATGGCAAAGCTTAATTACTCTCCTACCAGGACCTCTGAGTTTAAATATAAATTGTGGTCATATACATATAGGCTTAAATATCAAAACTCCTTGTACCCATTAGGTTTATTATTATTATTACCAAATTTGCCATAAATTCTACAATCTGCCGAATATTTATCATACGCGCTTGAAATTACGGGATGGTACTTAATGGTGTAAATAAATCCCTAACATATTTTATTAAGGTGAAAATTTATTATCGATATATTCGTTCGATGTTGTTTTCTAGAGAGTTAAATAACGTATCAGTAATAAATGGATAATTTGTATAGCGCCGTTTTCGCGAATACTCACCTCAAGGGCGCTTGAATTGAAGTACTATTCAAATATTTTTTTTAATGTGAAGTAACTTTATCCTTTTAATTTTCGATAGGAATTAAAGTACAAGGATACGCCACTAAAACGGATCTACATCAAATTATCATCGGATACCTCTACAAAACGCACACCAAGAATTGCTTGGTAGGTACTTTAGATATAGATTTTTATGGATAGATTGTGCAGATAATAATGCTAGTGTAATATGAATGGTATATACAGAGATTATGTTGATTAGAACTCGAAGCGCTTAGTCAGGAAATAAGTGATCTATATGGTATATTTTATGTTCTCTAAAATAGTAAGAAAAGAATATACGTGGTAATTAAAAATACCTTTCTGTAAAATGATAACATGTTTATAATGCAATAGAATGTAATGTAATCAGTATGACATAGTGAAACTTTACAAATCGAGATCTATTAAATCAATTTGAAAAATTCAGTGTGTAGATATAAGTCAGTAAAATCAATAGTACCTATCTCGTAAAACATAAAGATAATAGTTAATTAAATTATTGATTGATTAAATTACCATATTTGTTTTAGAAATCTACCTACAAAATACAAAAACAGATATATTTTTCAAAAATAAATTATATAGACTAAAAAATATTTCAAATTCAATATTAAAATAACTTTTTCGATCACATGTTAGGTAATATTTTAAATCATGACTGTACAACTGTACATATATTATTTATGATACAGATTGTAACCATTCATCTCTATTTTTTTGAAAAAAAAAAAAAAAAAAAAAATGCGCCCCAGCAGGCCTTTTTCCGTCAAGTGGAATGGGTTCTGTTTTAAAAACATATCAATCTTCCCCCTTCCTTTCACATATCTAACTTGCGTATTGTATACATTAATTCCCTTTTGATCAAACTAAAACATGATATTTGTTATAGGTATATGTTTTTATATTTCCTGAATAAAACGATAAAACCATTACTCATATGACCAAGCGCAAAATTCAGCGTAAGGGTTTTTGCGCACTTTCCCTTCGCCCTAAAATTAAATGTTTTTTATAAGAACAATTCGAAAGCACTTTTTCCATCATTGTTCTAGTGAAAACCTTTTGAGTTCAATTTTTATTTCGTACATTTTCCAATGAAATTATTCATCTTTAATAATGAGAAATTTTCAATTAACTTGGACCGTAATATTAAATACCTCGGTATTGGAATTATGGCTTTCATGCGACCAAATATTTACATTATTCGCACACGCAAAGTAAAGAAATTGAAATATGTAAAATTAAGTACATTTTAACAAAAGTATTCCTCATATCTTATTAACCCTTAACCGGAATCGCTATTTTGATCAACGTAACTGGAATTGTGGGTCATTTTGGACCCAGAAATTAAAAGCTATATATTTCATTATTTACTTCAGGTAACAATCTAAGCGGATCAGAATAGGAATAAAACAGGTCTAACTAATTATATAAAACAACATTTATTAATAAAGTAATAAAAATTAGCATGTTTTTCAAATTTAGCACTTAGGCGCTATATTTCGTAGAAATTTTTGAATACCTCAATTTGACATCACGTAAAACTTTAAAAAAATACTTAAAATTAAAAAATACTGTTTCACGGGGTTTTACGTATCTTCTCTTTAACAAAACGGTAATTTTCTAAGAAATTATTGTATAACAAAAAAATGACATCCTATCAAAAAACATCAAAAAATCAGTCTTTAAAATCTAAAATTTAAAATAAAAATAAAAAATATGTATGGCACTTGAGGCATAACAGTTTTTTTTTGTGCACGATGTTTGCAGATATATTTAGAATACCTTTCACTCTTTCGTGACTGTTTATTATCGTGACCTTCTTTGGTCTTCGCCTAATATATCGCTGTCAGATTGTAACGATACTGGCCTATTCAAATAGACATTGCTGAAAAATTATACGAAAATATCTATCTGCTAAAAGCTCATGATAAGGAGAAGCCCCACAATTCATAAATACTCTATAATTAAATATTTGCCGGATAAGTAGGTGCGGGCCTTTATTATTTCTTATTAGCCTTTATTATTTCTGCACGCGGGCGTGTAAAGCAGGCTTTATGTTATTTTATTTTGACGAAGCGGGCCAATCAAAAACGGTTGTCCGCGGAACGGATTCGGCCAATAAGAGGCGTTCTAAGAGATAGACCTTTACCTTTACACGTCGGTTGGAGTCAAAAATGGCGAGAAATTTTGACTATATAAGCCTTACAAATTCGAGGATCTGCCCTTCTTTCTTCAGCATCAACGTCGGCCGGAGGCTCTTGTGGAGAGAGGACCGAAATACCATCAGTGAGTCACAGAGGCAGCAACACTCGAAGATACAGCTAAGCATTTTCAATATTATTTATTTCTATTGCCTTTTTCGTGTATTCAATTTAGAACTTTCTGGATCGTAACAAATATTGATACATGTTGTGGATTGTTTTGTTACGTATTTTGGGCCTAGGGATAATTATTACTATGCGCGCATCAGATTTAATATACAAGAAATCGTAATATTGCGGCTGTGATAATTCCAGCGGGTGAATTATTGCATAACGCTTATGAAATATTTAATTCTGTCGCTGTTCATATGGAAGATCATTTAAATTTGATATTCATATATTACCAAAGATATAAAGGCTTTAAAATGGAATATTTTACTGACGAAGGGTGTTTCGTGTTTGTTTGTGGGATTTAAAATTCAGAATAATTACGTATATTTAATGTCGCGAGGTTCGGAATGTACGAGAGATTCTTCAAGGCGGATGTATCTTTATGCAAAAGAATGCTATGTTATCTATACTGGCGATTGAATACACGGATTTCTATATGATTTGTATTATTTTGGAGATAAGTAAGATCGGAGTATTTATGTGGTTTTGATATCTCGATTGTCAGTGTGATATAAATTCAGATCGTGCGAGAAGTTTCCTACAAATAATATATTTTAAAAATGAATCTGGATTTTATATTTATTTTATTAAAACACGGATGTGAGATTATTGGACAAGGTACATGTTTGTATTGCGTATCATTGGGCAATCGTTTTAAACACGATTTGTTCCTATCAAGTTCTTATAAAGACGTGTTTCGAATTGTATATATTGTATAGAAATAATTAATTTAGATACAGTCGGTCTTCAGCTAAGGATCGCGGAATTTTGTACTAACGAGCAACATTCTCGATGGAAGGAAAGCGAAAGGCTACACAGGCGGTGGTATTTCCTCGATTTTGGAGAGGACCCGTTATATTACTTCGGATCAGGATGCCATCTCAGAAGCAGAAACTACAGAAATAAGATAAGAACCTTTTATATTATTTATTCTTTATTTTCTTATGTGTATCAAATGGAATGTTCGTGCTATATAATTTGTCATTGTCACATGGTCACTATTCATTTCATTACGTGGGTTCAGAATTCGACGGCAACGGACGCGGTAACAAGTTGGTACTTGTCGGGACGTAACGTCGGGATTATATCTTAATTATCTTTAGGATAGAAGCGAGGTCATCATACGTGCATTCTGCATTTCAAACGTTTTACTAACATATATAAATACATATTATTGCGTTTTACAAATTGAATAGGTTCACGGAAAATAGGCATTTCGCCCGGTTGTGCAATATTAACTTCCAACGTAGCATAATGAGATCTTATTACCGGCGCTAGACTCTTAAGGTTAGGCACGCGGGGATTATAAATGGGATAATGAACGAGAACCGAATGGGGAAGTTCGTCTCTTCATGGTCGGGAGGCGAGGAGTTGTACGTCTTTCACGCCCCGTGATCTTGGGAGGCTGAATTTCGATTGTGGAAAAAGATGAAGTTAGATCTACTCGCGTGGCAAGACAGGGTCGAATGTCGGAGCGCGCGTTCTCGGCTATGGAGTCTGATTAGATTGGAGAGACATCTTAGGTTAGGGACTAGGTAGGGCCATCTTAACTGTATCTACCCGGTTAAGACAGGGTTTTAAAGCCAAGAATTACAGGATGGTCTGAAGGTCCTGGAGCGGCGACCCTCAAAGATCTAAGGGGAAGAACCTCTCACGTCTTTTCGGGCCCCTTGGTGCGACGAGCTCGGGCTCTGTTTATGAATGTTTATGAATGTATTAACTCCGTACTCAAGGACGAGATAGGACGTTCCTCATGAACGAAAAATTATAAGATGCAGGT
>JADDOH010002434.1:0-50395 GCA_016648135.1 Agrypnia vestita
AATAAACAATTTGTTTCGGCCGACGACGGGGAGACGCTCGAGACCGGAGATGACATTCGCGAACTCTGGTGACAGCCGCGGTAGCCTGCTGTTTGGCTATAACAAGATATGGAAGGGATATATTTTTATATTATTTAATGAAGGATTTTTACAATCATATCTAATAATTGAAGAGGGTTGGATTTATGCATTAGAATGCATAAATCCAACCAATAATAATCCAAGCAATAGATTGCTGTGCTCCATGAAGAATTAGTATGAGCACCTGTTATCGGATCTTTGAATGTCGGTGAATGGTTCACCTTCACCACCCCTTAACCCTTATATCCGTTCATTCAATACAATCATTTGACTAAATTTGATTTGAAAACAATTAATTATATTGTACCAAATGATTTCACTTAATGTTTTTCAATGCAGACCATAAAAACTCTGCCCGTTCCACGTCCATATCCCCCAAAAACCCATTGTCCTTTAACTCTTTTACCCCTGCGATATTTTCTTTTCCCAAATTTTGATTAATCAATTTCCACAATTTTCCCTTCCCCACCAATTTTAGTTTTATTATAAATAAATGAATCTAAAACTACCTACCTACAAAAAGATGACCGAATGTAGTCTATTTTTCAAACACCCCACACATACGGTGGTGGCGTCTTTCGTAAGTCTCGGCGTTTGAGTTTGATCGCCCGGGGTTCAAGCCCCATCTGTGTCTGTTTTTAATTTGTTTTTTTTTTGCCGTGAATTCGAACGAAATTACGGACGTTACGTGAAGTTACGCGGATGGACAGATAGACAACTAAATTATTATAATTGGGATTCTGCCCACAAAAAGTCCTTTATTTTTAAACTTTTCAAAGCAAGAAAACACTTTGTGGCTTGACATTATAAGAAATTTAAGAAAAAATTAAATACTATGTTTTAAACCACTTAATTTTGCTTTATCGGCCGTACTCGCTGATATCAACTTTTCAAAGCGAGAAAACACTTTGTGGCTTGACATTATAAGAAATTTAAGAAAAAATTAAATACTATGTTTTAAACCACTTAATTAAGTGGTTTGAACTCCACCCGAGTATGGCCTGCGGTAAGATATTTTTATTTTTTAGCGTTGTGTTATTGCAAAATGTTGAAAGGCATTTGCAAGCTTAATATTACGGTTTTGCAAATTCAGCCATCACTGAATATAATTATGGGCTTATTTTATCTTCTATCCCTTCTAGAAAATCTATGAGATTAGACATAAAAATATTGGCGTTAATTCAACGTTCTCTCTCATGTCAGACTCACATAACAAATACTGCCATCTTTTTCATTGTAAATCATGAAATGATGCGCACACAATTTTAATTTGAAATACCGCACCCCAGCAATAATGATGTCTCCATTTTTGCACCTCTTTTTATCAAATTCTTTCTCTTTTTTGCTCGATCTTTCGCTGCGATGTGTGCTTGATCCTCTTTTTCTTGAACGTTTTTATTCTCATGCGCGTAATACAGATCGCACTGATCCCTCTTTGGCTTATAAATCCCTAATTTTTTTCATAAACTACGATCAGAAAGCACGTATAAGTAGGTTTTTCTTTGTTTAGAACGTTTTCTGTTAAATAATTCTCGAAAATCTCGTACAAATCCCCCCAAGACCTGTAATCAACCTCTAAAACACGAGTCACTTTAGGAACTGAGTCCAAGAAAGACTTGATGTGATCAAATTTAGCAACACTCAACGGTTTTGGTCTCTACACTTTTTTTTTTTTTTTTTTAAATTTAATGGCTTGTCACCCAGTAAAAGGATGTTATTGCCAAAAACTAGTCAATAGGTCATCGACATAAACATTACAGCTCAATGCAATTACTCTCTAAAAATCGTAGTAACACTTTCAATACTTCCCGTCGGCAGTCTGTAAGCAAGAGCTGGATATTTGTAGGGAAAGGGACATTAAGATCTGCAAGATCCTGGAGTAGGGACTGAGTACCGACATTTAAAATGCAATTGAAAAACAAGTGGTTCAAATCCTCCTCCTCTTGTCCACACTCACAGATTGAGGAGTTAAGAACATGAATTTTTGCAAGGTGTAAGCGGATAGAGCAATGACCCAGACGCATTCGGCAAACCATTGAAGTCTCCCTCTTGCTCAATCTGATCCTGTGAAACCAGGTTCGAGATGGGATAAGTGGCTGAATAGCGGCGTAGTGTCGACCTTTTGACATTTTAGTGAGGTCCCAATGAGACTGCCACTGAAGTGCGGTATCGTTTCTTGTAATATTGAAAAGATCGCTCACTGGAATAGTGGAAAATGTGGCATCCCCCTGTGAGATTGCATTTTTAGCCAGCGAGTCTACCATTTCATTACCAGGGATGCCTACATGACTCGGAATCCAGTCTCTACACTTTAAGGAGTTTCTTTGTCATACCAGTCAAATTGTTGGCATTCTTAACCCAGGTTAAAACTCTCCATTCTCCAAAACATAATACAAGGAACATATTTTTACACCCAGCTTAATTTGATCATTATTTTTCAAAAAATACTATAACGTATTAGTTTTTTGATATGGAACGGATTTTGTTTGTCTACAAGGACTTTTATGTACAACTATTGCATTAAGATTTTCTTTCGTCCCATGAAAGATCCTCCCAAAATGATCAGAACCCTCCAGCTCTTTCTGATTCAAAAATTTCTTTACATTTTTTAATATTACTTTCATACTTTTTTGAAACCCACGTGGTCTTTAAAGATCTCCGTTTTCGTATTTCTTAACTAATAACTCCTGATCCTTTCTTTTGTTGAATGGAAGCTTACTCTTCCATTTTAATATATGCCATTATATATTCTAGTCCAATTTTTCTTATTGTCTTGACCCTGCCTTGCTTTTCTCTCTTTGTTAATAATTAGCGATGCCACCCCTTGCTGCAATTATGGCTTCTATGCGCCGGAGCATGCTCTCTAGTCTACAGACTTTAGCATTTTGTTTGAGTTCGGGGTTGTGATGCCATTCTTTGATGAGAGTTTCAATCAACTGTCGCTTGGTGGTGATCTCTTGCTTGGCGATTGTCCGTTTGGTGAGCTCCCACATGTTCTCTATAGGGTTCATGTCTGGTGAGTTCCCTGGCCAGCGCAAAACAGTAATGTTTTTTTTCAGCCAGGAATGCAGTCACACTCCTGGCTTTGTGGCAAGGTGCTGAATCGAGCATAAAAATGTACTCTTCATAACCAGGGAACCATTCTTCGAACTGTGGTAGTAGGCAAGTCTCCAGTACTCTCTTGTATTGGTCTTGCCTCATGGTCCCTTCTACGATGTATAGACGTCCCATGCCCTTTGTTGAGATTACAGACTATACCATAACACTAACCGGGTGTTAAACCCGCTCAACAAGACAGTCTGGAAGGAACTGAAGGGTGTCGTCGGACGAATTAACTTTCATCAACCAAAATCATTCATCCGACTTGTATGCTTGTCTTTGACTTTATACGTCTCATAAATAAGACTTTATTATGATAATTATCGTCTGATAAATAGGACTTAATTCATCTGTAATCAGTTGGAATTGTATTCTGTAACTGTAATCATTGTAATCAGCTGTAATCAATTCATGTGATAGAAAGACATAGTTCTTATATGACAATTATATTTGAATGGGATGATTCAGGTTAAAGTTTTGGAACGGATAATTTAATATATTCAAGATCACGTTCATATTTGTGAAGTTGTAATTTTTCAGAACAAAGTTAACCTAATATTTTTTCATGAATTAGATTTTTCTGTATGTCTTTCTAATTGATTAATTAATTTGGATAATTTAAATTTCAACAGAATTTTCAAATAAAATACAAAACTTTCAACAATAGAATTTAAAAATAGACAAATTAAATTTTGCAAATCTGGATACACAGGCTTTAGTATAAAATTACTAGTCGTAGGCACATATTCAGAGCTTGGAGCCAGTACATCATTGCCGACCTTTCTTACCTTGTTCAAAGCTCTTAATTTGTTCATCAAGTATGCGCTCCTTTGCCTATCAATTTCTGGTCTGAGAGTGGTAGGTACTTCATCTAGATCAAGATCAGTGACAAACATGTTTTTAATGTCTGTGATTCCCATAAATATAGCCTGTTTTATCATTCTTTTGTCCCTTTTGACAATCATATGTATCACATATTTGTCAGTTAAATAATTGACAAATCCAGCTCCATTCCATTTCCAAATCAAGTACATAAATGGAATTATTGTGACTGAAGATAGAAGTAGTCCTATTAAAACTGGTAGCACGGTTTGTTTACATCTCTCTACGTACTCATTCAGAGCAAAGAACACCCCACACTTCTTGCAAGTGATGTCAGAAATTATTGTTCCAGTGTTGTCGTCACACCTATACTCGACAAGGCCAAACCACAATCCAGGAATGTTGTTTGTATTTGAAAAGTTGGCCTCCTGAACTGGTGTTTTGAGATTACAGGATTTGGCATTTTCTACTTCCACCAACCCATCCTTAATCTCTATTTTGAACGATTCTACCCTTGACAGAATCACAATGCAAACTATTATAAAAGCTTTGATAAACATTTTAACAAACACAGTAGCAAAACTATAAGAAACTATGCTATGGCTTTGGCGGATAAACCGTCATGCCACCCATACTTGCCGAGCATCCACCAGCTAAACTCCTTCAGTCACGAGACATCTAAGACATGGTGCAAGCTTCTCGAGGTGATCCAAGTGCAGGTATTTGCTGGGAGATGTGTTGGTGTGCGTGTGTGAAAGAGTGTGCATGTGTAGCTTGAGTGTAGATACCTGACCACTCCGGGAGGAATTATACAAATTAAAGACGGTCATCTACGAAAATATTGCATTACAATTTATTCACATTAAATAAAAAAAATATATAAACGTGGCGAGCGGTCATTGCCGCTCCACGATTTGCCCAGAGTGGAAAATAAATTATTTCAGTATTTAATTTAAAACAAAGAGTGGCGCGTGCCCTTAGGCATCACGGCCAACGGGCCATATGAGAATTGAAAACAAGTTAAAATAAAATTATGAAATTATTTCATACTAAGAAAAACATAAAAATGGCTTATGAAAGAAAATAACCAGCTTTGGCAAACGGCCCTAGTAACGCCGTCGCCAGGCGACATCTTAAAACAAACAATAATTTTCTGCCTGAAAGGCCAACCACAATTTACATCGAACACAGATTCTATGCTAGGTTAAAAACACTAAAGTTCGTCAGGGATGAAGCACAGCATCAAAAATATCGAACCTGCCATTTTGAAAGAAGGTGATTGTGTTCTACAAACCAGTCTAATCTATTTTTAACTAAATGTTCCATTATTTTACAAAGACACGATGATAATGCTATAGGGCGGTATGAAGCTCCATCTGATGGATCTTTGTTTGGTTTGAGGATTGGGATAATGTATTGGGATTTCCAACTCTCAGGAATCAAACCCGTAAAAAAAATATCATTAAAGATATTAAGTATTATTGTGTGAAATTTTGCATTAGCTGCTTTTATTAATGAATATGGAATGTCATCTGGTCCTGATGAGGAATCATTTAAATGTTGAAGAACAAATTTTAGTTCAGAGATAACAAAAGGGCCTTCGAGATAATGAGTAATCACAAGAGTAGATGGTTGAGGAAGTTCTTGATCTGATGGACAAAAGGGGGGGGCCAGTTTGTCCATGAAATTATTTAACCAGGAAGAAGTGGGAGTAAGTTGGATTGGAGGATTATATGAAGCTCTGTATCTTCGAATCATTTTCCAGACGGTAGATAAAGTGGTCTCTGGAGATAAAGTTTCACAAAATGAAGCCCAACCTGCTCTTTTTTTATTTCTAAGAAGCCGCCTAGTTTGAGCACTAATTTTTTTAAATTCGAGGTAATTTTGTAAATTCATATTTTTACAATATAATTTAGTCGCTTTTCTTCTTTTATCAACAGCGAGAGTGCAATCAAGATCCCACCAAGGGGCAGGATGAGGTTTTTGTAAATTTGACGTAGTAAAAGGAATATGCTTTTGAGATATATTTTTAAGAATGTCAACCATTTTGTTATATGACTGAATACAGTTATCTAATGGATGAAAGGTGGAAGACATAGCATTATCAAGTTCCGTTGCATAACTGAATAAGTCAGCTTTTTTCGATTGAAATCGATATTTAGGCCTTGGAATAGCTCTGCTGGCTTGAGGGGTTTGGAAAGACAAGATAATTGGAAAGTGATCGCTACCACAACTGTCAGGAACAATGTCCCATGAAAGCAAAGGTGCTATATTACTAGAACAAATGGAGAGGTCTATTGCACTAGGGTTTTGGGAAGGTAAAGATACGAAAAGGTACGAAAACGGAGAGACGGCTTAAACCACGTCTCTGAGATGGCAGCAATAGAAATGGAGTAATTCTGTAATAAATACAGAAGATTTATTCGATTAGTAACAGCGCTTCTCGTGTTCCATTGAAGAAGAGCTGCCATTGTTTGGGAGGGAGTTCGATATTTTTGAAATTATTTCGGCAGCGTTGGACGGTATTTTATTTTGAGAAATAATATTAATCAAGAGAGTTAATAATGTTTGAATGATATCAGAGGAATTATTGTTATTAATGGATAGAGATTCATTGTTTGAAAGGATGCAACTCCATTAGAGTTATCCTTAGACCGGGAATTTCCATTGGGAGAAATGTATATTGAATTTAATGTGGATTGGTCATTAGAAAGATAAGAAGGCTGATATGTTTTTGGGGTACGAAAAGTAAAAATACTTTTCTTTTGATAAGTGGGTTTTGTTGATAGATTTTTTTCCGAAATAATTTGCGAGAAAAGTGGAGACGGAGGAAAATTAGTCGGAGATGACGAAGAAGTTTTTTCCGCAAAGGAGGATGTTACAGAAGAAAAAGATTTTGATGCCTCAAAATAAGAAATATTTTCTGATGCCATGTTTGATATTTTTTTGTCTAATAAACTCAGGACAAAGAACATTCGTGGCATTGTGAGAACCAGAACAGTTGAGGCAAGTGGGCAAACTATTCAATTTTGGACAATTCTCACCCAGATGTGCTTCGCCGCACTTGAAACAACGGGGACTACTTCTACATGCAGTCTTAGTGTGCCCGTACCTGCAACAGGAAAAACATTGAATAGTGGGAAACACGTATTGTTCCACTGGAAGAGAATTATAGTGCAAATATATATGTTTCGGAAGATTTTGCCCTTCAAAAGTAATGACAACCGATTGTGATGGAAGCCATTGAATGGCGCCAGATTTTGAGTCTTTGTAATTCAAACGACGTACTTTAATTGGTTTCCCAAAACGATCCGGAACATTAATTTCTTCAATTATTTCTTTTTCTGACATATCTACGGGGATACCTTTTACCAAACCCATGCGAGTAACCTGGTAAACCGGAATTACTGCCGAGTATTGGCCTATAGACAATGAAGAATAGCAAAAATCATTTGCTGATTTAAAATCCTTAAATTGAACAGAAACTTTAAATTTTCCAAGGGCTTTAACCCCCCCGGGGGAAATATTTTTTATTTTATTCCGGAACAAAAAGTTACCGAAATGAATTGGATGGATAGAAGAAGATTTGTCATCTCCACTAATTTTTTGAACATGAACTGTAAAGGGACCACTATCGGAAGGTTTGTACATTGCAGTAATGGTTTCCCTGGGTTTTTGTGTCTTCAGCTTTCCTGGTTTGGGGTTCGTTTTAATCTTTTTTCTTGTATATTTCGTGTTTTAATACCACTAAAATATATTTTATCTCTTCTTTTACCTGGTTTTAACCATTTGTGGTAGATCATTATCTCGTTTTTCTTTCAGCTTTCCTGGCTTGGGGTTCATTTTAATCTTTTTTCTTGTATATTTCGTGTTTTAATAACACTACAATATATTTTATCTCTTCTTTTACCTGGTTTTAACCATTTGTGGTAGATCATTATCTCGTATCTGTTTTTTTTAATTCTGTTTTACTCGATTTTTGGTAGATAATTTTTTCACAAGGAAAACAAATTTTTATTTACCTTGGCAACCCAAAATAACGGAATGGGGACTACTGGGAAGTTGTCCCCTGTTCCCAATGAAATGTCAGATCCAAGAAAAAGGAGAGATGCGCATCTGGATGGTACATCTTCCCCAAAATATTTTAAAACCCAGCTGGCTAAAAAAATCGAATTTAAAATAGTTGAATATAGGGTGGGTCTCCGTGTTACGGTGGGAGAAATTCAGTATAAAGTTAAAAGTTATTATTTTTAACAAAAAGGTAAATTAGAAATTTTACAAACGCTTTTTCAAGAAATTAAATAAAAAATAAAAGGCACTTTTTTCTGGCAAAAACGATTCCGCGGACCGGCAGCGTAACGATGTAAAAGTAATCTCGGCGAACTGAGGATGCTGGGTCTACGGAATCTTCCTTTATTTTTACTTAAAATCTAGACATAACGGGAAATCAACGGTCAAAATGGGATTAGTAATGGACGGGAGAGACATCTCGAGAATACCCAGTGGCGGCGGATGGTGGTGAACGCAGCATTCCCGAGCGGATCAAAGTCGCCCGCTCGGGCGATACCGCGCCGGCTCATCCTCTAGATGGACCATTTTGCCCGTCTAGCCAAATTATCTCCCGAACGGGGAGGTGTACATATATAAAGGTTACGTCAAATTGAACGCCTGGCACATCTGCATGTGAATTTAATTAGGACCAATGTGTCGGCGTTCATAAATCGCCTCAAAAAGGCCGATTCCTATCTCTCGATGTATCTCCTTCCAAACTTATCCGATTCTTTATTTTATAATGAATTCTGACAGGAAATGACATGCCGAATCCAACGATATACAACATGCCCGGTTTTGTGCACTTTTTCTGAGTTCATCTCGTGAACTTTCTGGTTTTACGGCGTTGCAAACTTTCCACGCGCCGCGTACGTCTGGTCCATAAAACAGCGACCCCCGGCAGGCGCCGACATGTCGCGTTCAAACGTCGGCCTGCGCGACCATTTGAACGGCCTTTCAAATCTGCTGCGCAGTTATCTAAAAACTGGCAAAAAACATATTTTTACTATTTAATTTAATCCGCGAGATCGGCCATCATCCTCCACAGTGAGATACGTTTATTTCCGAATCTCGCGGATGTCCTAATAATGCACAAAACCTTATATCTCCAGTCAGGATTCGTCAGTAATAAGACCGCTAATTCCACTCATTTTATTTCAAACAAAGAATTAAATTTACACATAAACATACATATAAAAATCAAAAAATTCTTAAAGTTAGACAAGTTGGTCGAGGCCTCGACGCGGAAAAAAAAAAAATCTTACAATTAAATCAAAACTTAAACCTTATAGTAACAATTATATACACAATGAACATAAAATACAAACAAACACATTATAATTCCTAGAAATCGTCTTAATGACCCCTTTTCATTCATACGCGGTCAACAATGGTTCACTAATTGCTTTTCGCGGGCGATGTTTATTTACAAATGAGTTCACCAACACACACACACGGATATTTATTGTTATTTTTATTAAATTTAAAATATTCAATTTTATGTCGCTGGGTTGATCGTGTGCGAAACAGCCTTGGACCAGCCGTATCCCGGCAATCATGTGGTCCTCCACCTCGATCCATCACTCTGCTTCATCTCCGACATCGACACGCCGATCGGGCGTGTCAGAATCCACGCCAGCACGCGTACGGCCCGCCAGGCCGTCACGCGGGCACATAAAAGGACGCATCAGCGGGCCCTAGAGAGATTTATATTAGAACAGAACCAAATAAATAGACCACGGACGATTATTGTTGTATCGCATAAACTTGAATTTCGATAATAACTCACCAAGATCGCCATTTCGCGCACCTCTTGGGCCCGTTTCTGGGGCGGCGACATCGCGAGCTGTCACCTCTAGATTTTCTATTCTTATGGCGCCGAAAGGTAAAACAACTGGTAGGCCAGCGCGCGTGCGCTGCCAATAGCGCAAATTGAAAGATGCTATTTTTCTTTGCCAAAATTAAGGGCTGTCGAGTGTACTCGTATTTGGTAACATCTCATCTATGAGGTGTCTTATCGTAACCTAATTCAGAAAAAGACATACAATTCACCACCCATAATGTTTATGCCCGCTCTGAATCTAGGAGGCCCCGAAAAAGCAAGTCACGAATAGTGAAATAAAGGTATGACCTGTCATCATAGGCATTAATTATGTTCACAGCACTAAGATGTCTTGTTTAACCCTTTCACTGCCACCTATTAAAACCAATGTTTTATGCACGGTGCCACCTTAAATAAATCAAAGTAGGAAAAAAAAATGTCTTAAAAATAAAAAATTTCCAAAAGAAAATAGAAGTTATTCAAACATAAAAAGCATATAAACACATATTACTTAAAAAAAACTAAATAAATCATGTAAAACATCTTTTGAATTTCATGTCCCATAGTAAAGATGCGTTCACAACATATTTTATTCTTACTATTTTTTAATTATTATTTTTTTAATATTTATTGTGTACATGCGTTTTATTACGTTACAAATAATAAAAATTAAATAAACTTACCAACCCGTGGCGGTAAACAGCTATCGTCGGGCTATCACTGTATGAAATAAAAAGTTTTTTCTAACAATGGAGCGAAACTGCAAACAACTTTATTGCCGATAATTCCATCGTCCGCTTGGTAAAACCGAAAATATTACCTGAATACTCAGATGTCTGGCCGGCACAGCTATTACCAGTCTTTATAATTTCAATTGATTGATTCTAACCCTTGGGGCGCTTCAGTTGTTTGGGACTATACCTGACTTATTTTGACGTGAACCCCATTTTATGGCTTTTGGGGCGGATTATCCCCTATGAAAATATACAAATATCAATACAAATAAGAATACTAATACCTTGTTTCTCCATGCCAATTTCATATTATGTATTATTTTGCATTTTATCATGATACAGCCTAAAACACGGGCTCATACATAATCCAGGCTCATCGGCACATTGCGGACAATAATATATTGAGTCGGATCTTTTGTTGGAAAACTCACGACAATAGCGACATCGACGTCGTTTCGTTTTACCGTTTCCATCTTTGGGACAAAATTCTGGTAAATGAAATACCAATACTGGACGTTGAGGTCTCTGCGGTGGTCCCAAAAGGTTATCAATGACAGCCAACCGAAAATCATAAAGGGACATTTTATTGCCACTGTGCATATTGTATAAATAAAACGAATTTATAAGAATGGTTTGGATCATATGAATTCCCATTTTTTATACCATCTTAATGTTTTATGTTCGCATGGGTAGTATGATAGCATCTGGTCATGTATGTCTACCCCGCCCATATACTTATTATATTTTATAACCATTTTCGGTTTGCTTTTGACCATGCCACGACGAGACGTTGTTTCTGTCATATTTCCATCAAATTCAGATGATTTTGTTAAAACCTCTCGTCTATCTTTCCACTTTGCTACACATATGCCTTGTGAGGTATATTGGGAAACGGTCTCATTTTCTTTCAGTTTCCTTTTTACAACTTCAAGTGGATTATTTTTACGATTATTTTTGAGTGTTCCGGTGACGTAAGTTTTTTTACTGAGCATCTTCTCCACCACATCGACACTCGTGTAATAATTATCCATGTATAATGAATGTCCACAATTCGTTTTCCCCTCCATCAAATTATGTACAACCTTTTCCGTATGTTTAGCACCTCCTATAACAGGATCCGCTGCACCGCTGTATACGATTATTTTCAACGCCAATCCGTTAGGCTCCCCAAGCATGTACAGTTTTATTCCATACTTAGATTTTTTTCCTTTCATGTATTGTTTTATGATCAGCCTTCCTTTCCAAAGAACTAGCGATTCATCTATTGTTAGATGTTTTGATGGGTAGTAAATTTCTTCCATTCTATTATTAAAAAAATTAACAACCGGCAAAATTTTAGACACACGGTACTCCGAACTGTCTTCATTGCTAAAATGGAGACACCGTAAAATGAGTAAAAACCGATTTCGACTCATATATTTACCAAATACAGGAATATTAAATAGATGATGTTCTTTCCAATAATCATTTATTCGATTCAGTTTTATAGTTCCCATGTGTAATAATAGGCCCAGCCAGACTCTGAGTTCTTCCTTCGTTAAGTCTTTCCAGAATGAAATGCGACTTTTCTCTGAGGTAGAATGTGCCAAAACATCTATACCGTATTCATTGGACTGTTGAATAATCAATTCATAGAACGTATCCGTAGCGATACAATTAAAAAAATCAATTGGTCTGTTTCCGAGTACATTGATTTTCATTCCGGAATCTCCAGTAAATTCTAAATGCCTACTTGGAACCGAAGAGAAAGACCATTTTTCTGATCCAGAGACACGCGAGTTCGATGTAGATGGCACAGCTATATTTGGCACTGAATTTTCGTCTACAATTTGAGATGCCGTTGAGTTTGAACCCGGCATAGTGGTCTCTATGATAATGTGTTCCATTTCGTCTCCACTTTCTTCGTATTCACTTTCATTGCTAAGTTGCTCAAAATTATTATTTTCGATTCTGGGTCGTTTTGATGTACCTTGACTCATTTTGACTGTTACGGTTAATTTTAGAGTGTGAATTTATAACAATAATTCAATTTTCACAAAAAAAATAATACTATTCTACCAGGTATATTTTTCAAACGCTTACCGCCTATCGATTAAAAATTTTGGAAACGAAGAAAAATTCACAAATAAAATAAAATTAAAAGCACAAATGTAATAATAAATATTACAAAAATAGTCACTTCACAACACCAAAACTCCAAATATACGCATTATGTTTAGCCTAAAATAAACTTTTCGCGACAAGTAATATAACAAATAAACAAAACATTGAATTACGATTAAACTTGAAAGTATCCGAATACGAAAAATTACATGCAGGTTGAGCGATGTACTAGTGCGTGAGAACGCGTCTTTACTTTTTGGTCGAAAAAATAATTTCGCTAAAATGACAGGTAACCGTACCCTGGGACAGCTAAATAATAACTGATAGGTCAAGGCTAACTTTTGTATTTAGTATGTGGGTTTTTAGAAGCAGGACCTTGCTAAAAATTATTTCAGAAGACTAACTGCCACCGCCGCGCGTTGCGCGGCGGCGGCACATGCGGTGCACACAGTGCCGCCGCGCCAGGCGCGGCGGCGGACTTCAAACGGTTAAAGAATATAGTTACGGTGTTTAGGCAGTTCGCCCATTCAGTTTCCTGAATCCGTAAGGAAGGAGCATGATTAAACTGGCTTTTTTCTAATTTCTTTGATAGCGCGGGGGGTGGGGGAGGGGGGCTAGAAACATCAAGCAAGCGAATAGTATTAGATGAATCTCGAGTTTTTAAATCGTCATTAAAGCTAATGAGAGGAAATTGCTCCGTTTATCCTACATTTAAAAATGGCTGTCGCGCTTGCACTCGTTTTGGCAATTCAGCTGACACTTTATTGTTTTGAAAATTATTTATAATCGAAATAATAAGGTTATAACCCAAGATTTTATTTTAAGTTGGGTTGGTATCTAATCAAAATACTACAATCAAAATTTATTATCGCGAACACCAGGAAACATTATTCCGACACGACAACTTAACCTAGGCGAGTTGCATTTCATTTGATATTTGACAGTGACAGTTGAGACCGCAGTTCGCCGAGTTTGCCTCACATTCTTCATAAGATTAAAACTGAAGATGTAGATGAAGAGATGGCAGAGGCAGTGGGAATATTACCAAGAAAGACAGCGAATATTCAGACATAGATGGTTACTCCTGTGTACCAGTGGTGCTGAAGGCTGCTGGCTGGTTACTTCTGGTGGTAATAAAGCCCGTGGTGTTGATGAAACTGCTTTTTGCTGACTAATAAATGACAATTGTCAGCTGGGGTCTACTGGCTGTGGTGTGGATGGCAGTTCGCATGGAGCAGATAATGGAGTAGTCCACGGTTCGGACGCCAGGCTGACGTGCTCATGCTCACCGTCTTCCACACATGGAAAATTGGAGTCCTCCACATAGGATGAAGAATCTGAAATAATTTATGATAGTGGGTGGGGATTCTTTATTGAGATGATTTCTTTTACATATAATCTGATTATTCATATTAAATGATAAAATTTAATTAATTAATTAATTAATTAATGTATAATTATATTCTTAGGTTTCAGTTAGTAAAATATATATTGTGGTGCAGCATCACTGTCGAACACTGTCTCCTCGCCCCCAGCGCTCAGGGAGATCATCTCCATGACCATTGTCTCCATTTGATCCAGGGGAGGCACTGTACTGGGCCCTCCCCCAGTTTTCATGATCCCTGCGGATGTCTGTGGATCGCTTCCGCACAGCCCGCTTGATTGCGTCATATTTTTGGCAGAGGTTTTTCCTGGTGCGGAATGCAGAACCCTCAGAACTGCTGTTGAATTCTGCCTCTATACGGATCTACTCGGCATCCTTATCTCTCCACTGCACGGTATCACTTTTCTTACACTCAATTACGCATCTACGACTATATACTAATTTTAACAACTTATCACATTCATTCCTGGTAAAATACATTCCTCTCTTATTCATCTTGACAGACATAACAAAAATTAAGAAAAAATGTGATTTTTATCGACTATTAACCTAACCTAAAACGTAATAAAAAGTTATCTAAATTCTAAATATTCAAAAATACCTATCTAAAACTTATAAAAACTAACAAAACCAAAGGAAAAAAAGTGATAAATCAGTATAAATTATCTTAAAACGCGATAAAAGTAAACTAAATTTAAAAAACTACGATAACTATATAAAATTTTTAAAAATTAACAAAATCAAAGGAAAAATTGAAAAAATTAGCATACATTGACCTAAACTCAATAAAGTTAAGTAAATTAAATTTAAAACACTCGATAACAACTATCTAAAACCTATAAAAACCAACAAAATAAAAGGTAAGTTGCAGTATTTTTCGCAAAACGGTTGATACTCGCGTAACTTTTGACAGATTGTATTTACAACTATAGTTTTTTACCGACAGAGCTCTCCGCAGATGTGTTGCCAACCGAATGTCTTGATTAACTAATCGGAAGTTTAATTTTGTATTATTTTTATGGTGAAATCGCTTCGTTGCAAATGTCATTTAAATTAGCCAACCTACATTTAGTTAAATGGAATTTACAAGGAGATGGCGAAATACCCCCTTAGTGGAGTTCATGATACGTTCTGGGTTCTTGGACCCCCTTCGACAGATTACTTTTTTCCTGTCTGGATCATCTGACATACACGTCTCATCATAGTTAAAAATGTTCTGAGGTGGGACATTCTTAACAGCATCATTTAAATTATTAAAATAGTGGGATATTATTTTCTCATCAATTTGAGCACGATTTATCTTTATGTTTGATGCAAACTTTACTGTCAGCTGTGGATGTCTTTTTAAAAACGATTTTGTCCGGCCACGGCCAGGTATATTGTCACGAAAATATGGAATAACATAGTTTTTGACAATAAATCTCAAATCCAATTCATCAATTGGAATCCAAATTCGCACATTTTGTCAATGTGACTAGCAATAGCTCTTCTGCCTGAGTAAAGACTTTAGGATGAGCCGCAGTGCTTGGAAACAAATTTTTCAGTTTGTTTTTAATGGTGCTTCGTGGTATTTTAAAATGATCTGCGGCCTGCGCTGTGTCATTACACCTGACACGCTTTCTAAAATGACATATTACTTGTTGTTATACCATTTTACGATGAAATTCTGAAAAAATAATTTATTTTTATTTTTGTGTAAGTCTGGCTTTATTGTGCAATAATTTTTTTCACACAGCGATTTGGGACTTCCCGCCATAACAATAGTTGAAGTACATAAAAAGACCTTTCCAATGATATACCGCATGTTGTTATTGGTTCCTAGGCCAGCTTCCATACACTTTTGCCCATCCTCCTTTACCTTCGGATTCATCTTTTTCTGTGATCACATACCCGTTAGAAGTCTGTTTAACTAAAACAGGTGGTGGTAATAACCCCTCTAGTAATAGTCACCAAAGGCTAGACCGTTGCACATCACGAGACAACTTCGCATTTTACTATTTGTAATAAATATTGAGATTCACGCACATGATTAGCGTACCAAGTCACCTCACTTTTTAATACCTTAGCCTGTTCAATATCCAGTCTAGTATCTGTCGGCACAATATATTCGGCAAACACTGGAAAATCATCAATGACCAATTGGCTCCAGACATTAGCTAGAACAATGCCTGCACTCTCAAAGTTTCGTTTTTCTAACTCCAAGTCAGTAGTTTGATTACTGGAATCTAGATGTGAACCGAAATTGTCGTGTTTTACTTACTTGGTACTTACCAGTACTTGGCGTAGGCCAGAGCACTTGCGGTCCGAGAGGGATTTCCGGTTGGCTTTGGTGTCCCAAGTTATGCCCAGAAACTCCAGCTTTTGGGTAGGTATAAGGACACACTTGTCGCGGTTGATGCACCAACCCAGATGCTGGAACAGATTGACGGTCTCTACTGTCTGGGTCGCTAGCAGGTCCTTTGACTGATTGGCCAGAAGGAAGTCGTCCAGGTAGACTATGGTCCTTATTCCTTTCTTCCGCAAGAGTTCCGCTAGCCAGTTTGACAATGTTGCGAACATTCTCGGGGCTGACGACAGGCCAAAGGGCAGGCAGGTCATCTGGAGAAGTTCCCCTTGATAGAATAGCCTCAGGAACTTCCGGTGCGATTCCGCTATTGGTGGGTGAAAGTATGCCTGGGTTAGGGCCCGAATACAGAGTCAATGCTTCCACCTTACACCTTTCCACTCGACCTCGTGAAAGGCACGTGAAAGGTAAGTATTCTGCTTTCCGCGTTAGTTGACTTAAATCGCATTCCAGAGTCGCTACTTGAACAAGTCAGATACTTAGAAGAATTAGACGTTCGTAAAATGACGCGTATGTAAATTAGTCCTGGTTAGATTGTAGCTCTCGTCTATTTGTTTTTATCTATGGCATTCTTTGACATTTTTGTTTACCTGTCATCTTGTAATAGCAACGAGTGCTGTATTGTCAATAATTATTAATACTTTTACCAGGCATTTAATTTCTTTTATATTCATCTTCTGTTTTAAATATAATGACATAGTTTATTCGAAGAACTACAGTATCAAAATTATATGCTTAAATATGTACTAACAAACATATTAAGGCACCAAAAAATTAAAAGGAATGTATTTTTCAATGTCTTCAGTAAACATTGAAAAATATATTCAGTTCAGTAAAAATACATGCATCGACAGGTAAATAAGTATGTATATAGTTTTCAGAATAAAATTAATGTAGGAAACGATTTTCATTACCTACAATATCCAAAAACAATATATATTTTCTATGGAGCAACTAAAGGTAAAAGAACAAATTTCAGTACATATATCTTGATATTCTCACAAGTTCCATTCTGGTAAGATACTTGATGTGAGTGAGGATTGTAAAGTAGAGACAAGTCATGGTTTGTGGCATTGGATTGTAGGCCAATGGAGAAGATCGCGGAAAGATGACATGTGATGGAATTTTTTGAGGTTGAAGATGAAACGGATACATTAGTTTTGAAGGCCTTCCAGTTTGTTGAGATACTCTACATTGACATCCAATTTAACACACATTAGCATAATCAAACGGGAAGAAGTTGTGATTGCATAATTGTTATTTTACAGTGAATTAGGAGAAAGTTTTTAAGTCCATTCAGGGCTTGCTCTGTTAAATATTTTTGTTGACATGTGAAATATTATGTTCATGCCATGAAGTACCTGCATCAAATAGAACTATTGTTGGAGATAAATTATTTGCTATTAGATCTGTCAATTATTTGACTTCAATGAGTTTGTAATATTCAATGTTAATATTGCTAAGGCCCGGTTGTTTCAAATTCGATCAAAGTAAGCGTAGAGTTTAAACTGAAATTTTGAGTACTTTTTTCAAAAACGGGTTGTTTCAAATCGGATTAAGCGAAATCTGTCAGAGAATTCTGAGCGGAAATTTTAGATTAAACTCTCGGTCAGAGTCGCACATGCGCACTGCGCAATGTAATTGACATCTGTCAATAAAATATTTTTTTATTAATTTTTCGACATTTTACATACGAAATGTACAATATTATGTAGGGTGACACAGGCTTTTCTGACGATCGACTGATCCTACAGTATATCCTTAACAGGAGAAGTAATTTACTTAGATCTCGAACAATATTTTTTTGTCAGAAGAAATTGATTTTTCCGCAACTCTAAATGAATTTTACTGCAGGGCATTGTCGACAATATTTTTTTTCAAGGTTTCTATTTCACTCGGGTTTTGATAATTTTACATTTATATCCATGAAAGGTGCGTAGGTGATTTATCTGGAACACTGCTTCTTGGACTGCGGATAGTGTTAGCTATTACCAGAGCGATGGCTCCTCAGACCACATTTTAATCAGTCGAAGTGCACTATAAAAATCAGAAATATATTTGTCATTATGTCCAAACAAAATATTAAGTTACGACAAAAAGTACCAGTTTGGTAATTGTTATTTTGTAAGAGACCGGCATTATGCCCTCAAACAATATATACAGCAATTTTTAATGCTACAACGGGCCTGGAATTCAATTAATGTAACGCAATATGTTTATCAAAAAAACACCTCGGTTTGAAAAAATCACATCGAAGTATTGCGACCTCGCCGCCGCCGGGAAACCAACATGGAGCTTTCAGTATGCAGAGCCAGCGACGTGGACCGCGAGGGCCGCCCATATATGATGTCACCACATTCAAATCCAGCTGAAAATCTATACAGTGATAATTAACTTCTCACAAGAAACGTTGTCGAAATGTCGAATAGGTGTACGGAAATGGGGCTCCCCGCTATAGCACCAAATTTTGAATCTATAATAAAATAATTCATCCTCTGTGTATTAAAAGTATACATGCCTACTTTTATATTAAGAGGAAAATCACACAAAATAATCGTTTAGGTGAAATCTGTCAGAAAAATTATTATAATCCTGATTGGCCGGCGAAGTATGCCTATTGAATTTTGGTCAATTTGCCACCGCACTTGCATACTGCGTGCGAATCTGTCACCGAAACAGTGTATTCAATTTTTCGATATTGTAGTATCGAAATGATCAATATTATGTCGAATAACGGCTATACCACAGATTCTTCCGATGACGAACTGATTGTTCAGTACATCCTCCAAAGGAAGAACAAGATTTTTAGGCCGCAAACCAATCATTTCTTATGGGAAGAGATGGATTTTGTTGCAAGATTCCGCATGTCAAAAAATATGGTTAGGGAGTTAGTTTCACTTACTGTCAACAATATTACATCACCTACCAATAAGTAAGTTTAACTTTCCCTCATTACAGTTATAAAATAATATTTTTTATACAAACAGTAACTTACACCTACATCGTTTTTTTTTCGAAATCACGCAGTTAGTCCTTCGGACCAGGTCTTGATAACCTTGCATTTTTATGCCACAGGATCAATGCAAAGATGCTCAGGTGATATATTTGGTTTACACAAGAGTACAGTTTCGCGGATTGTGAACAAGGTGAGCAGAGCAATAGCTGGTTTAAGTCGACATCTCATACGCTTACCCGAATCAACTGAAGAGATTCAGCAATGTGTAAACCAATTTTACAATATTGCTAAATTTCCAAACACAATTGGTGCAATAGACTGCACTCATATTTGTATAACATCTCCAGGAGGAGATAATGCAGAGTACTGTCGAAATAGGAAGGATTACTTTTCCATCAATGTGCAGGCAGTGGTTGATGCTTCAATGTTATTTACCAATGTTGTCGCAAGATGGCCTGGCTCAACACGCGATAGCACAATTTTTAACAACTCAAGATTGAAGGGGCAACTTGATGACGGTATTTTTAATGGCAAACACCTTGTTGGTGACCGTGGTTATCCACTTAAAGAATATCTACTTACTCCGATCACAAATCCTACATCTGAGGCTGAGAAGTTATATAACGAAAGCCAAATCAGGACTAGGAATGTTGTCGAAAGAACGTTTGGAGTGTGGAAGAGACGGTTCCCAGCAGTGGGCAAGAAACTCAGGTTAAACATTAAACGAGTGGAAGCAATAATTATAGCTACAGCGGTACTCCACAACATATGTTGTATAAACAATGTTGCCGAGCCAACAGACTTTGAAACAATTATTGAGGAAATAGACTCCGTACCTACATTTAATACACAGAATACAAACAATGCAAGACTTAATCTCATTAATGGACATTATTATATCAGTAATAAGTAGTTATTTAACAAATTTCCCTTCAATACTGTAATACTCAGTACCTTTATTATGTAATGTTTAGTTTGATGTCTGTAAAATTAGTTTTTTTTTTGTTTCCAGTTGTATTTGTTTTATAAATGTAATTTTTTTTTTTTTACATTTTAGGACCATATTTTACAGTTATTAATGACCTGTTGACGGTCTGTTCGTTAAAAAATAAAATAAAAATGTGGTAAACAGGGATGCATGTTACCATGGCTTTTCAACTTGTACATGGATAATTGTATAAAAGAGCTGAAGTAATTAGACTTAACAGCGAGGATGGACGGCTTCAGCATATTATGCCCATCATATGTGGATGACACGGTGCTAGTAGCTAATAGTGAAGTTGATCTGCAATGCCTGATGACCAATGAATGTAATGTTGTCTGTAGTGTAATAGGTAGAATAAAGAAATGATCACTGAGATGGTAAGTTCATGTGAAACCGATGAATGAGAGGATGGTACGGAAAATTGTCTGTTGAAAGCAGCAGAAATAGAGAGCAATCAGCATGAGCTGATATACCAAATATTGGAGGATGGCCTTGTTAAAAACTTGAAGAACCAAAGAGTGTTCATGTTCATGAGCATGAAAGCGGATAAGGCAAAAGTGGTGTTCCAGGACAGAAGTGTGGCATTCTATCCACTCTGCCTACCCTTTTGACGAAACAGCGTGACGGTTGGCTAGTTAGTCACTCACCCGCTTTACGGCTTCAACTACTATTCAAAACATATCGTCGGTCCCTACGTATATCGACAAATGTGCCAAAATTCTTTTGCATTTTACTGTCTTAAAACATTAAATTTACTCTATATTTTCGGACAAAGTTAAAAAACAACTGAATTTTCGCATCAAACAAAGCATTTACTGAAGGAATAGTAAACTATTTTTTAACATCCAAAAAATGTAGAGTAAATTGTATCGTTTAAAATAGTAAAATGAAAATCAATTTAATGCATATTCGACAGTACGTGTTAGGACCGTCGATATGTGCACTGTAATATATTTGTAAATAAAACATAATAATTTGTTTCCAGAATTAATATACTGTGCGCTGTTTTTAATGGTGAAAGGATTCTATAATAAAACAATCTGTTCTGTGTATAAAACTCTTTTATTGGATTTTATATATTTGTATCTTTATATAAGAGAAAAATCACAATAAAAGACAAAGCAAAAGAAATTAGCACATTAAGCATTGAAATCACACAATGGTAGCAGAGGCGATAGGCAATGTATATTCAATAACTGTAGAGCCATGCAATTCACATGAATATAAAAAAAAATAGTAAAAGGAAATAAGCACATCAAGCATTGAAACCACACAATGGTAGCAGAGGCGAGAGGCTATGAATATTCAATAACTGTATATTCAATAACTGTAGAGCCAGGCAACGTTCACATGAATATAAAAAATAATATTAAAAGGTAATACCCACATCAAGCATTGGAACCACACAATGGTAGCAGAGGCGAGAGGCTATGAATATTCAATAACTGTATATTCAATAACTGTAGAGCCATGCAACGTTCACATGAATATAAAAAATAATATTAAAAGGTAATACCCACATCAAGCATTGGAACCACACAATGGCAGCAGAGGCAATGAATATTCAATAATGTGGAGCCATGCAACATTCACATGAATATAAAAAATAATAGTTAAAGGAAATAAGCACATCAAGCATTGAAACCACACAATGGTAGCAGAGGCGAGAGGCTATGAATATTCAATAACTGTATATTCAATAACTGTAGAGCCATGCAACGTTCACATGAATATAAAAAATAATATTAAAAGGTAATACCCACATCAAGCATTGGAAACACACAATGGCAGCAGAGGCAATGAATATTCAATAACGTGGGGCCATGCAACATTCACATGAATATAAAAAATAATATTAAAAGGTAATACCCACATTAAGCATTGGAACCACACAATGGTAGCAGGCGAGGAGAGGCAATAAATATTAAATAATTGAAGAGCCATGCAAAATTTACATAAATATAAAAAAGAACAGTAAAAGCCAACGTAAACGTTATTAAAAAATCAGAAAGAAAATGACGGAAAACTGCTTTAGCCAATAGTAACAAAGCAGATAGGCCGATAAAATTAAAGAACAGTAAAAGGCGAAAAGCAGACAAAGCAATTAATTCATATATTTAGTCAATGGTAGCAAAAGCCAAAGGCAATTAATATTAAAATACTGGAAATTTAAATGAAAAAAAAAAAACTTATCTTTCAATTATTATTTTGAGCCAATTTTAAATTACATAAAGCCAGATCTCTTTCGGCTTTATGCCTTTCCAAAACAATTTCATGAATTTTTTGCTGGTTCTCAAGCTGGTTTTGGAAAATTTTTAGTTGGATCTCGAATAATATTTTTTGCCTCTCTTCGCTTACTAGCACAACATTTTTTTTGGTTTTGGCTTGCTCCAATCTTTCAGACCCCAAGTTAGCGAATATGCTTCGCATATCACTTGAGTCGTGGGTTTTGGCTTCGGTTTTCTATTACCTGCAAACAATAAAAAGATTGTAAACAAAAAATCTAAAAGAAATACAATTTGGATCAAATAAAAAAATCTATGTCCCGCTTTTATTTTTGTGTGCCTGCAGTGGAACAATATTATGAACTATATTTCTACTCACTTTTCAGAGGTGACGCCATTTTTTGGTGAAAAGCCACCCCAAGATATTCCGGCCTGACATTTTGTGGGAGTACTTTAGTTTCCAACTATGAACAGTTGAACATGTTTTTGTATAATTAATCCAATTACGTATGGGGCAGGTAATTTTACATTATACAGGGTTATTTCTGACTTATTTTTTGTAAAACGTTGGACTATTATTAAAGTAACTTATATTGATTACGAAAAATTAATTCGATTCAATACATGTTAAATAAAATATAAAAACCCTACAAAAATGATAAAAACCCTACATAATTGCGAGGTTATTAATGTTTCCAAATAGCTGTGTATAGGTTTAACAGGAACATCCAGTAATTTTTGTTGGAATAATTGTATTATATGCCAAAATAAGTGATAGAAATTAAAAATATATTTGAATCCATACCATACACTCCGCCTCAGTCATTACATAGCAGTCAGGGTCCGCGATTGGAGGGATGAATATTTGTGTGACTGTGGAAGGGTGGGTTAGACTCATATTCCCAGAAAAGATTGGCTACAAATTATGTTTTTCCCAAATTTAAAGATATCCTATTCAAAAAGATCTTAATTAATAATTATTCCGCAGTGGACAATTCCCAGTAATTATGTTCTCGGAACATATACATAAAAATATTGTTAAAAACATTCTGTTCACCTACATACATCACCCTTTTAGCCTCTCATGTACACCAATTGGGGAGTATAAAACAAAGGCAGCAATATCCAAAATTTAGAAAAAATGTTTTGAATGCTGTCACCGAGGATTACTAATTTAGAATGTACTGAATTCTAGATTTTATGTATCATTCCAAAATCATGTTTCCTATAAACTTGTAGGCCATATTTTCTATAAAATCTCGAATTCAGTATATTCTAAATTATTAAATATAGATGACTGCATTCAATTTTTTTTTGGATATTACTGCTTTTGCTTTTATACCCCTCAATTGATGTACGACGAGGCCTTATTGAATTCTTGGAGATTATTCTACCCTGTACTGTGTACATATTTTTATACAAAAGATACAATTTTATAAATTGTACAGTGCTGCAGAACCTGCAGAGTACTTGTACATACGATTGTCTCCAGCATCGCCATCAAATTCCGAGACATGCCCTTCCATTGACACCTGCATCACTCCTCGCATCCATTCTGTGGTTTCACTGAGCGGCGCAGGCGGAGGACCTCCACCAGTCTTGCGTACTTCTTGAACGAATAATGATGATTCCTAAAATAATTCCCGTATATTTTTACAAAGTACTCACGACCAATAAACAGGGAGAACACTTAATTTCGTCAGTTTTGCCTGACTCGGGCGTTGATTTCCATCGTCTTGGTCGACATGACTTGGGCGCGGGGCTCGATTGTGTATTGACGAGCCCGAGCCTAGCTCGGTCAACTAACTTCATCAGTAAACTGACAATTTAAACACCCTTTCTTACCAAAAGCTAACTGTTAAGTGATTCATCTTTACTAACCTTCCTGGCGCACTTTTTCATATTTTCGAACTTATTTCGGATCTGTCGGACACTACGCATTCTGTGAGGCAGGCGCAAAGCGTTGTATTCTTTGCATAACGTGGCCCACATGTCATCTTTTATCTTCATGTGGACTGCATTACTCCTCTTATTAAGTAAAACATCCTTGTATTTGTCCAAAAGGCCCTTGATGATAAGAACGTCATCTTCCGAAAAATTTGGGGTGCGTTCTCTAAAAAAAAAGTAATCAGCGTTTATTGCCACTCTATTTACAAAATAAACTTTTAAATGTCGTTTAAATTCAAGAATATTTACTTTGAATCGTTATTCATGGTTTCAATAACAAAAACTACTCGGATATGGAGAATATTATCGCGCCAAACTAGCTATCAACGGCTATCAATTTACGTTTAAATGAAGTTTTGCCATGTGTAAAATTATTTGAGCATGCGTTTGTCTATGATTTTTGTTTACACAATTGCAACACCCTTAATCCAATATATGACAGATAATGAGTTGAAACAACCCGTTTCTACGAGATTTCGCGTGACCTTGAGGTTAAGCTCCGCTTAACCTAGGATTTCGGCTTACTTTGATCGAACTTGAAACAACCGGCCCTAAGCAATATTCTCCATTGATCAAAATATCAGTGAGAAAGATGTGTCCGACACTATTAAAAAATTAATAAACATGCATTACACGCATTCTCGTGGTCCAGATTTCATTCCAACATTTCTGTTAAAGGGTTGTGTAGAACTAATAAAAAAATCAGTTTGTTTTTTGTATAATCTTTCCATTACTACAGGGATCTTCCCGGAAACATGTCAAAAGTTACTCCAATATATAAGAGTGGTTCTATGTCATCTGTAGAAAACTACAGACCTGTACCTATTTTTTCTGCACCAGCTAAGGTATTTGAAATTTTAATAAGTAGAATCGTCGCTTCCCGAAGAGATACATTTATAATTGATGAACAGCACGGACTCAGGAAAGGGCGCCCGGTTGAGACAAATCTTATGGTTTTCACGAATTATGTAACGGAAGCACTGTTAATTGTTAATATAATGATTTCACCAAGGCTTTTGATAGTCAACCATGATGTATTATTGAAAAGGCCATATGAGATTGGTTTCTCGGCTAAAATTAATGGCAAGCTACCTCCAAAATAGAAACCCAATTCATCTCCTACGGTCTATTCGCTTTAGATTGTTTCCATACGTTCTCAGGTGTCTCTATTTGTTTTCTATTTTTATTAATAATATAAAAAATGTAATTTTAAACTAGCGCTTCCTGTCACATATTTTATACTATTAGTAAGCAGAAAAAATTAGCCATGTTAAGAATAATACAACAAGAAAGAATAAAAATTTAAACAAGAGAACACGTTTTCAGTAACGCAGTGAGAGTTGTATTTATATATATCAGAATAAAATAAATGTAAGAAAAGTTTCAATACTAGTTTTAGAATTTAAATTACGAAAAATGCCTAGCGATAAATGCTACCTTAATTAACCTGCCGGATACGTCACTAGACCGGATTACAGTCGGTTGGTTAGCACTTGGTGTATTATCTAAGTCGGAGGAAATGATAAAGTGTGGGTCCCCTGATGCGATGGCTATGTTGTGCAGAACTGCACAATTATTTTTATTGTTTACATAATAACTTTAAATTCACAAGTGTTTTGAGAAATTAAAACCTATTATTTTTGTTGCTGGATATTTGGGAGCAAAGTTAACACTACATTCGGCACCCTGCCTGCTACACTAGTATTTTATTGTATTATTATATGACATTCAAGTGCACAATATATCAAACTAATTACTTGGCGTGACATATACAGGAAATGTGAATTAATTTATCAATACCATACGACACCAGTTCAACAGAAGTTCAGTGGTTTAAACCTAGTGGTTTATTATTGTAAATCTCGTTAGACTCTCGACCGCACGGCAGCCTCACTTTCTGAAGTACCGTTGCTGCTTCCAGCGGACGTTGCATACGTCACGGAAAGACTTCATTTCACGTAGAATGTTATACCAATTTACCTTAATGTCTACCTCATACCCCGATTTGTATTTTGTTGTCTCCTGTAAACAAATTTTGGGGCATTCTTAACCTTTCCCACGTGGTGCGAAAATTGAAATGCGCATTCTGGTACTATCAAAGGCTTTTTTTAAGTCAGATAAATATGAATATTTTAAATTATATTATTAATAATTAAAATAATAGTTATATGTATTTAAGCGAATATATCGACGATCTCTACATATATACCGTATAATCAAATTTACTCTATATTTTTTGTCAATGTTAAAAAAAAGTTTCAATTAAAAAATATATACATATTTAAGGTTAATTAAGCTCTTTTTTACTTTATCCGAAAAAATAGAATAATTCAGATAGTTTACGATAGCAAAATGAAAATCGAATTTTTGTAGATTAGACAGTATAAATAGGGACCGTCGATATGTATCAATTATTGTGTAATAGTGCTGATAACGAGAAAAAACATTGGTCATCACGAACGACAATGTAAAGACACGTGAAGCACGTCTGGCCTGGCCAGCTGCGCGGCTCCACTAAGGAGTGAAAGAGGCAATCCAGCGCCTGTGCTCTTTGCACCGCACACTGCGCTCCCCGCACCACTCCCCTATACAATGCATACACGTATTGACAAATAACGCCAAAAAGAAAACAAGTTATTATGTTGTGTCCACTAAATACTTGTATTGTAATTGTTTTATTGAATACATAAATACATTACGGAGGAATACTTAAACTATGCACTCTGTATTTAGTATATTTAAAGAGATATTCACACAATTAGAGGCAATGTTAACTCTGTGTACAGCATCGGAGACGTTAATGCTAATTTCATAGTGGTCTTTTAAAATTGTTTTTGAGAATAGGATAAATTTTTTGTGACTGAATTTAAAATAATAAAAGAAAAAGAATCGCCATTTCTAAAATTGTATTTTGTAAAATTGGAATAATTTTCAGTTTCATCACAGGAATGTATACCTAATGTTTACTTCCTCCAAGTGTTCTTCAAGTCAAATGACTGAACTTGTTTTCTAGTAATATTAACAAGTTGAGTATAGTAGTACTTAAATATTAAGAAATTGTTGAGTTTGTATAGAAGTCAAGTGAATTGTTCAGTTGGAAAACTTAAAAGAAGTAAAGAGTTATATGA
Source organism: Agrypnia vestita (assembly GCA_016648135.1). Taxonomy (NCBI): domain Eukaryota; kingdom Metazoa; phylum Arthropoda; class Insecta; order Trichoptera; family Phryganeidae; genus Agrypnia; species Agrypnia vestita. The sequence continues at coordinate 27,681 of JADDOH010002434.1, forward strand.
CATGACATGTTTCAAATCGCTCTTTGTTTTATTGTAAATTGCATTTTAAATATCGTAAAATATAAAATATTCTCAATAGCTTTTGACCTTTTGCTCGAAACAGTGGATATCCATTAATTGTAGCTTTGGAACTGAACGATTCAATTGTTTGTAAATATTTTTATATGATTTTAATGCAGTTTTATTTAAGTTTTTGGCCAAAAAACGGTCAGCTTGTTTATACATATTAATTTATTGTTTAAGAAATTATTACGCCGTATTTAAAGTGAACAAAATAAATGATAATTTTGTACAAATCTATTTTGTTTCTCTTTTTACCATACTACACCGAAGTGGTTCTTTTGAAGCATGTTCTGCTTTAGCCGAGTCATCAGACGCTGGACAATGTTAAATATTTTAATGAAAAATTGAAACTATCAGCTGCACCTGATAATAAAAATACCCAGAGAAAGATCATAGCGTGCATTTGCGACATCTCATGTACATGAATATTAAATATTTTACAAAAATTGATTTATCACACATCAATATCACAATTTGTGATATTGATACGTGTGTTTTATAAGCCAACAAATTGAAAAAGAATGAAATTATTGTGATATCCGGACAAAGGCTGCTGGTGTGGGAGCTCACGTAAAATGTCGCTTGAATCAACTTCGCAAGAATATCAAAATAAAAAACGTAAGTAAATGATATAATAATATTTATTTTTAATTAATATATTTTACAATAACATTCTGATCATCTCAATACTCGCATAAAGTTAACCTATCCATCACTAGTTTCCCAATACTGGAATGAATGTGACTTTATATCCAATGCTCTGATACAAGATTATCCCCAGAACTATACACATTATTATTATTATAAAGAGAAGTTATGGAATGCTCATTTCATTGAACGGTTGGCTAAGCAGTTTCCTTGAAACAAAATGACAGCCGATATTGCATCGACTGTCATTAAAAAAAGCATTTCCATTTATTAATTTCCCCAATGATAATGGGACGTAACGGAGCATACATTTGCATGAATCAAAATTTATCAATAATAAATACTTTTAAAAATGCATCAATAAATAACACGAATATGTAAAACTATATACAGATTCTCAATAATGTCACTTTTATGATGTAATAAATTATCATACAATTCACCAATACTACAAGCGACATCAGCTATGAGACGGACCCCTGCAATGGGATCCGTAATGTCAACCAGAGGTCGGGGACACAATCAGCAGAATTACCAGCAAAATTTGGTACGGAAGATTCAGCATCAATTGATATATACAGTAAAATTACCATAATTAATATATACAGTAAAACCTTGTTAATTTGAAATTCAAGGTATCAAAAAAAATCACGATAAGATTGAAAATGACATGAAAAACCCCTTTAAATTTGTGAAAAAGTTCTGTATTTTTGCATATTTCAAAAAATCATTTTGAAAACGCAATATTTATTATGCTTATACAAAGATTGCGATATTTATATTACTGGAGTACTGTAAACAAGCAATATATAAGTACTGTATTAACATTGTTGTTCTTGTGAAAAAATCTTTTTTTTTTTCAATTTAGTCAAATTTAAAAAAAAAATCGAATTATGTGAACTAAAATGTATTAATTATTTTGAATTACAAATTGCCGAGGTCGGGGTTAATTTATGAAATTAACATTTAGGGTTTCAAAAATTTTGAATTATAGCAAATTTCAAATTATCGGGCTTTTACCTGTATAGACTAAAATGTGGTATGTACTGTATTATAAAAGCAAAAGGTAAATAAACATTTATTGACTCATGTTTGTCTTGTCTGTATCAAATAATTTGTTTAAGCAATATTTTAATTCATTCAAAACTCGCACTCGGAGTGCAAGATAAAAATATGCATTCATAATTCACCTTTCAAAAATATGCTTTCAGATAATGCAGTTTTAAGTTTTTTGGTCTCGTAATTTGAACAGTACTGTAAGCATTACAAGTGATATTTTGCATATCAAAATGACAGAATATCAATATTGTTTTTATACTTCTTATAACAAAAAAGTCACATTTTTAAAGGGGTATCCCTCACTCAATTTAAAGAAAAAATGTAACTAATGGAAAGTCACACAAAGATGATCTTTTGGCACTTAGGCCCGGTTGTTTCAAGTTGGATCAAAGTAATCGTTTAAAGCGTAGATTTTGCGTTCTCCACCAATCAGACGATCCGTTTTCGTAAATATCTATGCTTTAAATGAACGCTTACTTTGATTCAACTTGAAACAACTGGGCCTTAGTATACAGAGCTAGTCCAAAATACTTGTAAAAAATAAGTCAGAAATATTGAAAAAAAAATGCAAACTTTGACATTGCATCTCCTCAACTATTAGGTCATGGTTGCTTGAACATTTTTGACTCAATAATCCACCTATAAAGTATTGTGGACTAGCTGTTACACCCTGTATAGAACTAACAGTGTACAAAAATACGACATTCTTAAATAAAAAAAACACTTTTTTTCAATAGTCTTGCATTGGGGGTGTGACACGTTACTTCCTACTTTTCTGCCAAAACAATCATACATAAACAAATAAATATGTACAAAAAATACACTACGAAAGTAATCATGAAAATACATTTCAAGTTTAGAAGTGAATCTAGTCCCAAAGTTCTCAGTACAAGTTTCACTTGGGCCAAATCATAAAACTTTTCATAAACGTTGCCTATTCAATGTAGAACATTCTGGCTCAGTACACTAATTAATATATAATGTGTTATAGAGGTACGTGTACATAAATTAAAAAAAATAAATTAAAATGCATATGTAGCAACTCAAAAAGCCAATAAGTTGTTTGATTTGAATTGCATCGACTGATTTGATCAAGACTTCGGTGTATTTGATTGCAAATTAAATACAGAATTATAAAAACTATTTAAATATTGAAAGTATAAAAAGTATCTTCAATATACAGCATCAGTACACCAGTGAATGTTTGATAGAATAGTACGTGTAACGTCACGTGGCATCAACACAAGTTGATGCAATTGACCATGCCTTGTATCCACACGTCGGAATCTGCATAGTGAGTAACGGTAGTCTGAAGATAATCTTGCTCAAGAACAATGCCCTGGATGCGGCTCTCGGAGAGGACTGGAGGGATTAACTGGCACGCGGCCCCAGTTTCCTCAGGCAGTTGAATCCCTGCAAGTATCAATACATTTTTCAGTGCCGTTTGGATAAAACTACAACTTTTCAGAGCAGTGTTGTCAACATGATTTCAACTAAAATTCCGAGCCATGAAAATAATGCTGATAGTGATTGCTAGTATCAAAACGGCTATAATGAAGGACAAAAATAAGTTCATAAATTCATAGCAGTTAAGGAAACATCGGATTGGATACAAATTTACATCCTTGATCAGTTTATTCAAGCAAAGGGTTTTAAATAAAAAAAATGTCAAAATAAATTATGTTTTCAATAAAAAATAACCATTTTAACAATAAAATAACAACACAAAAAATTTAGTTTCAAAAAAAGAATTCCCTTCCTGAATTTTCTATCAATATTTCCCATTCGCTAGCAATCTCAAATTTGAAGAGACTATGAATACAAAAATTATAATAATAGGAGCATCCAAAATGGCTTAAGAAAACCAATAACATTGTTAAATGGTTGAAAGATACAAGATTTATTTTAATATAATGTGTACATACACAAATCTTGCAAATTGCAATTACAATTTCTTATTGAAGATTAGTACAGTAAAACCTTGTTAATTCAAAATTCAAGGGACCCAAAAAAAACATTTTAAATTATATGGAATCCCTCTAATTCGAAATTCATGGAAACAAAAAGAAACGCAATGCGATTGCGAAATTCGTCAAAAATCGTAAAGCTCATCAAAAAAGCCATTAATTTTATAAAAAATGTGTTTTGCACATTTCAAGAAATCATTTTGAAACAATTTTTTTATTATACCGAGGTAAAGATCGCAATATTTATATCAATAAAGTACCCATTATTAACATATTTGCTGTTCTCATTTGCGAAAGAAAATCTAATTATTTTTTCCATTTTTCACATTTAGATGGCTGTGATTGAAAACGTTTACGTTTGAATTTATGGAAGACTTCTAAAATCTTTACTTGGTTTTAACTTTCGATTCCGCCTTTTTTCCGACTCTGACCAACACAGCACAAAAATAATAAAAAGTGAAAAACAACTTCTTCCAAAGAAAACTAAACGCTTTTACGACACAAACATAGTTATAAAAAAAATCAAACTAAAGGAGCATTTATAAAAGTGAAAAATTATATTAAACAAGGCCAAGCATAAGTAATAATCAGGGCAAACTAAAACTATCCGTGCATATCAAGGCAGCCAACTGAAGAAAGAATGCACGAGGATTCTACAATTTTAACGATCCCAACATTATATGTATACAGGGGTATTTGAAAAACATTAATAACCTCGCAGGCTATATTCCTGCTTTGATTATGAGTCGAAAATGTTAAGCAATCATGATCTAATAATAATAGTTATGAAGTTATGCCCGACCCAATAGGATAAGGGAAAGAAGAAGATGTAGTTATTCAATATCAAAGTTTGCATTTTTTTTCAATATTTCTTACTTATTTTTTACAAAACATTCAACTATCACTACAGTAACTGTATTGATTATGAAAAATTAATTTGTTTCAATTCAAGTTAAATAAAACGATAAAAATCCTGCAGAAATTCCAATTGGAATTCAAAGATTTTTATTATTTTATTTGACTTGTATTAAAGGGAATGAATTTTTCATATTCCATATAAGTTACTGTGATGATAGTCCTACATTTTACAAAAAATAAGTAAGATATATTGAAAAAAAATGCAAACTTTGATATCTCATATAACATAACTATTGTTATTAGGTCATGGTTGCTTGAACATTTGCGACTCATAATCAAGGCAGGAATATAGTTCTGCGAGGCTATTAATAAAGTGGATTCCACAAGTTACAGTAAAATACACATAAAGGAGTGATTTAAAATGTATTGATTTATGGCAAAGGGTTTAAAAATTGTTTTGATTTATGAATTATCGTGGTTTTCGAATTATGGGGTTAATCAACCATGAAATTAATATTAAGGTACTTGTGTATTACGAAAATGTCAATTTATGACAAATTTCAAATTATTTTAACTGTTACTGTGATCAATTTTGTGAGAAATTGATAATATTATTAAAAACCATTATACAATATAATTCATTATTGTGGTTATTTGTGTATATACCTTCTCATTGTATTCAGCCTTGGAGATCCAGAAAGTATCTCGGTCTTTCATGACCTCGGCCAGCACTGCGCCACCGATGAACACCATGTCCTTGCGCATGGGTGGGTCTTCAATGCGGATCTTGAATTTCTGCAATCATATAGATGGTAGGTATACAGAAACAGCTAATGCTGAACATTCTCATACAGCTGGCAGAACTATAGAGAACGGAGTAGTTTTATGATATTGATAATACTATCTTCAAGTTTGTGGTTACTGGGGTATTATGCCGTGTTGTTACGACCTTTTGGGCCGACGTTTTGGATCCCATTGCAGGGTCCATCATCAGGGCTGATGTGACGGATGTGACAGGGCAACTTGAAGATTCTGAGTGGCCGTGAAAACCTAATGATATTCTTGAAAATACTATACTTAACTTAATGGATATAAATATAGGTTAAAAATAATCAGTGAAAAAATTGATAAAATCTGTCAATAAATAACAGAGAATAATAATATTAAAGTTAGTGTATTTTAGTGCGGAATGATTGACATCCAACTCGCTTCTGACGTCACGCGTCCGTATAGCCGGGCGCCGGAGCACGAGCCGCGATGTACACTGGGTACGAGAAATGACCTCACGCGTCTCGACTGGACGTAACAAAATTCAGAACTTTGCAAAACACAAGTTTTTGAGATATCATAATTTTAATTTCAAACTTTTGTTCAATTTTCATTTCCATTCATTGAAAAAAATAGAAAACTTCTCGATTGAGCACTTACGGCTAACTTGTCGGTATCGTTCTTGAGGACTCTCTCCAAGTACAGCTGCTTGATCTCCCTCTCCAGGCGGGAAGGCAGCCCCGGATACATGGTGGATCCTCCGGAGAGCACAATGTGCTTGTACAGCTCATTACGTATGTCAATGTCTGCCGCCTGTAAAACAATGCCTATGAAAAAATCTAACAATGTGAATGTTGCTTCTGGACACAATTCTTTCTCCCAAGTCTCTGGGAGCATTTTTTGGTACGTGTTCTGCATAGTTATCACGTACACGCGCAAAAAGCTATATTAGAAATTATGGAAAATAAATATATAAGTATTATATATTTTACAAATCAATGATTTCTCTTCTTTTTCAACAGTTCCCCACTATTTTATTATACTGGAGTATAATTGATTGTGTACGAAGGAGACATAAAAAATTGCAAATTTTCAGCAGAATCATTTTAAAGACAAATAGATACACTAAGATTGAAAAAATGTTAACAGATTTAAATTGGCTCACTGTAAAACGAGAACTAAAGCTAAACACAATGGTTTTTATCTATAAAATTTTAAATGATAGAATGCCAAAATACTTAAATAAATTAGTCAATTACTGTCATTAAATATAACGAGTATTCGTGGACATAATAAAATAGATGCAAACAAAATAAGAATTATAAATATATAGTAAGAGAAAACAAATACACAAAACTGTCTGTATTACAAAGGACTGAAAGGAATACAATAACCTGCTTAGTTAGCCATCTAATTAAACAGGTCTCATATCATCATCATGGTACGTGGTATGGATGTATTCATCCGGCAAATTATATGTACGTGTGCTATATTATAGTATCATCCGTAACAATATAAACAATATAAACAAAGTCCAAAACATGCTGCTCTGAAACTTTTAGTGATTTTTTTAAACAGATTCATGTTTTCAATTAATTGGAGTAATTGGACTTACCTGTATGGTGTTGAAGACCATCTCGGCGATCCCCTGGCCTTCCACGTTGATGAGGTGAGGCTGGAACAGAATCTCGGGAGCTTCAAATCGCTCTCCTCCAACTTTGATCACTCGACCATCTGGTAACTAAAAGAAGAATAATTCAGTTAAAAGTCCAACAGGTGACTGAAGGTGCATGTCGCATACTATTACACGGATAAATTAGTTAGGAAGCACTCACCACGTAGGGCTCCACAAGTACTGTGGTCTCCAGTGCCAACTTTTGCTCCTGCTCAATGTTGTAACCAATGTAACATAGCTTTTCCTTCATCATGCGCACTGTTTCGAAATCAGCAGAATGATTGAATGCGTATCCTCGTAACAGTAACAACTGGAAATCATAAAAAATGGCTTTATACAATACAATTTTATACATAACCAAATGAAGTATAGATCAACCGCTGAGAGCTTTAGTATGATCATCTCAATTCTGTTATCATCTGTTTTCTTCTTTTATATGGGGCAAATGAGAGAGAAATGAATAGTTTTGCACGAGTCATACAAAATCTCTAGGCGGTTGAACTACATATACGAGGATGAATAGCAAGCTAGAAGATTGAGAAAAGGACCCTGATTTATTTAGGGTCTATAAATGACGGAGCTAAACAGTTATTATATGATTGATATTTAATTATAATGCTGATTGGTAACTGAGATTTAACTGTTGGGGGCTTATTTTCTAGGTTCAGTTTCTCGCCGAATTATGAATCATCAGTTACATCATTTCATCACTTGTATATTTTTGTAACTACCAAGACACAGAATAAGGCAGATTTAATTTAAAGGTATGTATTAATTAACATGTATGTACATACTTCTAAGATAGTACAGAAGCCGGAAACATTTTAGTCTTTAAGTAAAAAGTACCGTACCTTGATGAGATACCTGGTAATATCCCGGCCGGCTACGTCCATCCGCCGGGTAAGATGCGGGAGGGAGAATTCCTCGTACACTGGGCAGATGTGAGTCACTCCGTCTCCTGTCAAACATTATTATGTGGCATATAAAGCTGGTTTGGTATAATTAGTGATATACATATATTTTTAAAAATCTTTCTGAGAAGTACCCGAGTAAATAATTGTGTTCTTCCAGTGACTGACCTGAATCAACGACAACACCAGACAGCAGTCCCTGTGCGTACAGCGTGAGTACGGCTTGGATGGCGATGTACGCGCCGTCAAAGCCATATTTTTCAAACATGGTCTGGAATAACATAATAAATTGTGACTTATTTCTCGTATTTAAATGGAGATTTGTAAAAATAGCTTTCATTCACACTGGATCTAGGTAAGACATCTACTGTACAATAATGGAATTTTTTGGGCAAGTGAGACATTTGGGGTCCATACTGTATGCAATATATTAAACAAAAATACTATTAAAATGGTGTATTACGCGTTTGTGCAGTCCCTCTTACAGTATGGTATTATTGGGTGGGGAGGGGCTTATAAGTCCACCGTACAGCCATTAGTCAATACAAAAAATAATTATTAAAATGATTTAAAAAAAACCTTATATGACTATCCTACTGTAAATACATTTCAAGAATTTAACGTAGCATCACTCACAAAGTATACAAAACTAACTCACTATGCCAAATTTATAAAAATTATTTTATAAATAAATCCCACCCCTTAGACTGTATAAGTAATAGACACAGAACAAAGGGGCAAATAATGATACCAACTTTAAGAACTACCATGGCACAACATCACTATACATACTTGAGAGTTACATGATACAATACATTGTTGTCACATTCCAAATAAGTACAAACAGTTTATGAAAAAAGTCAATTCCTAGATTTTGGACAATGATGTATTGTAACATTGCCCACATGTCTCAAATGGTTTTTGTATAATAAAAATTACTACTTCTAAATAATTTCTGCTTTTGCACTTTAATTTGACTTGTAAATACTCCTTCCATAAGCTCAAGCTATTGGCTCATATTATGGGGAGTATAATGTGTTTAAAATGCAATAACATAGATTTAATTTATTTTAAAAAGCAGTACATATTATGTGTCTAATGCATAAATAAAAAAAATACTAATAAAATTCATGACTAACTTCTATCATCTTCATCCTGTTCTTCGTGGGGTTCATAGGTGGCTCAGTTAGCAGGATCTTGGTCTGCGTGGGGTCGATGTCCATCTTGCTGGGGCCGAAGGTGTAGTCCCACACGTGGCACATGTCCTCCCAGTTCCTCACTACCTGAACAGAGTACCAACATATGTTATGAAATCTGTACCTGTAGTCATTAACCCCCCCTGGGCCGCGTCGCATATATGCGACAGGCACAAAATAAATTATTTATCGACGGCCGCGTATCGAATTTGAAAAACGTAATTTTTTCCCAATAGAGAAATCCTGTTGTGACCTGTCGTTCCATTTTCAACTCAAAAACATCACGGATTATATTTTAAATCAACAATCAAAACAGAAGTTTTTCTGCCATCAAAATCGTATAGAATTGTTATAGATGGCGCTCCGATCGCGTGTTGTGCAATCGAAATTCAAATATTCCATCGTCAAGGTCACGCGCAATGTGCGCGGGAAATACGATTTATTTTTTTCGATTTTCGATTTATTTGTACACGTATATACAAATATATACGATATGTTTTGCGATATTTGTCAGTTTTTGTTGGTTTATGATTCAATTGAATACTAATAGTGATTTATTAACAAAAATACACGCAATTTTGTTGCGTTTATTTGAAATATGTGTGTGTGTGAAAGTGTATCATATTTATGTGTTATGAGTGCGATGTCCCGTCGTGTGCCGTGCCGTGCAACAAAATATATCACACAGAAGAAGATTATTATTATTAATAGTAGTGTTGTCTCTAATAAACAAATAAAAAATTATTATTATTTTTCAGAAAATGTTGCGCTGGCAACATTATGGAAATTCAAAAAAAGATTATTTTTTTTACTTAAATGATAAAAAATCATTGCATTTCGACACTTACGATAAAATAATATGAATGTGTGTGTTTTTTTTTAATATACGCATGTTTTCATGGTTTTTTCGTAAAAAGAAAAATCACAAAAAATTCCGAAAATTTACGGCCCTCATCAAGTTAATAAATTTTGCGGTAATTAATTATACATGGTGTCTCATAGTTAGTACTAAAAATTTATGAGTGGATTCCTGCCTTGATAATAAGTCGAAGATGTTCAAGCAACTATGATAATATAAATAGTTATGGAGATATGCAATAACAAAGTACGCATTTTTCTCTCTCAATATTTCTGACTTATTTATTGCAAAAAGTTGAACTATGATTACAGTAACTTATATCGATTATGAAAAATTAATTGGCTTTGATAAGGTTCAATGAAATGATAAAAACCTTGTTAAAAAATTCTATTTTCAATTTTTGCAAGGTTTTTATAATTTTATTTGACTTATATCAGAGCGAATGAATTTTTCATAATTGATATATGTTATTATATATAAGTAGATTACTTGTCTAAGACCACTACTGAGTTTAAAAATACACGACTAGTTTCGACAACTACCGATGTTGTCATCAACGGGTGATGATATAAACTGAAGCATAAGAGTAAAATCAATTATCTAAGGTACTCTTATGCTTCAGTTTATATCATCACCCGTTGATGACAAGATCGGTAGTTGTCGAAACTAGTTGTGTAGTTTTAAACTCATTAGTGGTCTTAGACAAGTAATCTATTTATATATAATTATAATGTCATTCCACAAAGTTAACGCCAATTCAATAAATAATATTGATATATGTTACTGTAATGATAGTTCAATTTTTTGCAAAAAATAAGTCAGAAATATTAAGAGAAACTCTGATATTGAATATCTCCATAACTATTGATATTAGGTCATAGTTGCTTTTTCAAGTCATTATCAAGGTAGGAATTTTAGACTCATTATCAAGATAGGAATCCACCTGTAAAGTTTTTGCTACTAGCTATGACTAAATACTTGTTTTCTACTTGAAACCATATACAGTAAAACCCCGTTAATTCGAACACCGATTAAATTAAAATAATTTAAAACACAAGCCCCAAAATGTTAATTACATAGTTGATTAACACCAATAATTCGAAAACCCCAGTAATTGGAAATAACTATTAGACCCCTGCGACATAAATTATACATTTTCTTCTTCTTCTTCTTCCTTAGCCTTTTTCCCTCCACTGCTCTTAGGCCTCTTCCATTTTCTTCCACTCATCTCTGTTTCTCCCCCTTTGCATCCAGGTTCTTCCTGCTTGCTGAATTATGTCATCAGACCACCTTTTGGGAGGTCTTCCGACGCTTCTATTTATCGTCCAGGTAAAATTATAATTTTAAAATTATACATTTTAAGTCACAATTTTTTTTTTTAGAAGTTATAAAAATTAACAGGCGCGGCTTTTTGATCATGCACACCTCTGCGGGTGGCCCTTTTTGTATTTCGTGACACATTGTAGAACCGTAGGATGATATCTAAAATTGGGGAACTTTGTATATGCTTTCTTCAATAGGCTGCCTTGATATGCATGGACAGCTTTAGTCTGCGTCAATTACTTGTGCTTGGCTGCCCTTAATATTATTTTTATAATTGTCCTCTAGTTTGATTCTTTTTTCTAATAACTGTGTTTGTGTTATTAAAAATGTTTAATTTTCTTCGGAAGAAGTTATTACTGACTTATGTTATTATGTCAAGTCGGAAAAAAGACAATCAATCAAGATTGAAGACCCTTCTAAAATTCAATGATAACTCTAAAATTTTTTAATTACAGCCATCCAAACATGACAAATTGGAAAAAAATTATTCAAGTTTTTTTCGCAAGTAGAACGGAAAATATATCAATATCGGGACCTTTTTTTTTTGAACTAGGGTAATAATTTATTGACGATTAATGAATTAATTTATTCATGAGTTTTACAATTATTTTCAAATTTTGCAATTGTGATTAAATTTTGTTTTTGGTACCTTCAACTGAATTTGAATTAGTGCAACAGGTTGGAAATATTTCATTTTGAGCCCCTTGAATTTCTAATTAACGAGGTTTTACTTTATTATAATGAAGTATGTCCTTACCCCATTTTCCATTGGGTAGTTGACTTCCAGCATGGATCGCAGCTTGGACGCTTCATCGCCTACCATCAGGTCCTGAACATAATAATATATCACTTCAGTGCATGTTTCAGCGTTATGTTGTGCAACTATTAAACACTGTGGCACTCTTCACTAGCATGGTATTTACATTAAACGCAAGGTGCAACAAAAGATTAAGTGCGGTCCTTGTACTTGCTTATTGCACAAGTACCTTTGAGGCTGTTATGTCTGTCTGTTCAACCGACAGTCCTGGCTTTGGTTGACGTGGCCCGAAACACTGGCTTTAATCAAGAGTACATGACATAATGAAATTATAACTCTATCTACAATAACAGAGTGAACTAACAGATCTCTGAAAATGTTGCCATCTTAAAGGCGAAAATTGTGTACTGAGTGTTTTGTAATAATACAGATGACATGCGTTCTCACACAATCTGCATCAAGTCAAAATCCATATAATGGGAGAAAATAAAAAAATTTAACACATGGCATGGCATGACATGGCTTTTAAAAAATGACCTCGATCGTTTAACTGCATCACTCGATTTTTAACATTTTGCGTGTTTGTATGAACATGTCACCTGCGTCTACTTTTTTAAATTATTTTTATTAATTAATTTCATTATTACTAAACTAAGCACTGTCCTATGTTTTACAAAAAGTGCATATATGAAATAGCGGAAAATGTAAATTGATAAGACATTGTTGCATCACTGTCACGTTTTGCTGAGCTGTAAAGCATTAAATTTTGGCCATACATAAAGCGCATATCTGTATTTCATACATCAACCAAATCAGAAACACTATACACCAATCACAACATGTCAATTATTATATTATATAGTATAAAAACACATTTCGTTGTTAGTATTACACAAAAATAAAAACAGCAAAACCAATCGTAATATTAATATAAAACACAACAGTACATTGCACGGTACGTCATTGTTATGTATTATTAGGTTGTTTTGAAAATAATGACCAATTTAATGTTATATTTTGTTTTGTAATATTTTGAATTTTCTTTATGTATTCATTTGTCATTGTTTGAGAGTGAAGAATCTATTTAATTATTTTTAGTCAGGTATTTAACTAGCTTTATATTAAATCTTTAAAATGGGATTGAAGAAAGTAGAAGTATGTGTGATGTTTGAAATTAATTTAAACTTGAGTATTGTGAATCACAAATAGTTCTCAATATAATTGAAGCGTGAACAATGGTTTGAAAAGTTTAGGAACAGAAATATAATTCCACAAGGTGAAGAGGGACAATGATGTCGCGCCACTTTTGAAAGTGATGGAATTAAAAGCGTTAATGGAAGAAAATGTGCAAAAATAAGCAGCACCGATTAACTGAAGAGGACTTGTTTCATGACAACTTTTACCTTTTCCATCCCATCGATAATTATTTGAGATAAAAAATATTCTTCGATTGTAATCCTCTCAGTTATCTAAGGTACTCTTATGCTTCAGTTTATATCATCACCCGTTGATGACAACATCGGTAGTTGTCGAAACTAGTTGTGTAGTTTTAAACTCATTAGTGGTCTTAGACAAGTAATCTATTTATATATAATTATAATGTCATTCCACAAAGTTAACGCCAATTCAATAAATAATATTGATATATGTTACTGTAATGATAGTTCAATTTTTTGCAAAAAATAAGTCAGAAATATTATTCTGCATGCGTAAATGGGTTTGTATTTTAATGAGAAAATGAACAGTAAACTGGCTGCTCTTCATATACAGGGTTTACCAGAGCTAGCAGCAGAAACTTTGCCGGCAGATTCCTGCCTATATTATGAGTCTAAAATATTCAAGCAACCATGGCCTAATATTAATAGTTAGGGAGATATGCAATATCAAAGTTTGCATTTTTAAAAAATATTTCTTACTTATTTTTTGCAAAAAGTTGAGCTATCATTACAGTATCTTATATCGTTTACGAAAAATTCATTTGCTTTAATACAAGTCGAGTAAAATGATAAAAACCTTGCAAAAAATTTAAAAATATATTTTTTAAGAGGTTTTTTCCATTTTATTTAAGTTGTATTAAAGCAAATGAATTTTTCATAATCGATATAAGTTACTGTAATGAGGGTTCGACTTTTTGCAAAAAATAAGTCAGAAATATTGAAATAAAAATGCAAACTTTGACGTCGCATATCTCCATAACTATTGATATTAGGTCTTCGTTGCTTGAACATTTTCGACTCATAACATAGTCAGGAATCTCTCGGCCAAGTTTCTGCTGCTAGCTCTGGTACACCCTGTATATGCTCGACTGAATTTAAAGGTTAAAATAAGATCATTATTCTCAAAATAATCTAATAATAATGTGTGTCTTAGTGTAGGGTGACATCACTATAATAACTAACCTGGATGGCTTCAGTAGGTCGGTCCTTAAGGAGCATGCAAAATAAGCCGAGTTCAATAAAAATATTGTACATATTAACAAATTGTTCAACCACAAAATAATTGTCTTCGCAATGCAATAATAAAATACATTTTTTTATAAGTCAATGACTTCAAACACGATATAAGAAATTATCTCTAATTCACGAAGAAGTCTCTGGTAAGCGTGGCAGTGCAGCATGGGGACGATCAATTTATCTTGTATGCTGAATGCATTCCTCTTAAACGGGATGTCACAACACAAATTCGTTAATTCAAATAGATGATTATCTGTGACGCCGGCACTCCATACGGCACTGAATATTTGTACATTAACTTTGTATCGGTTAATAATTTAACTTTAATGGCAAACAAATAATTATTATGATTATAAATGTTTAATAAATAATAGCTGTGCCCGCGCGGCTTCGCACGCGTTGATTTTTAGTACACTGTTTGGATGGTCATAGAACTTTCGCGAACTCTGTAGAACATTCTCCTTCCAGACTTTTATTGAAATTTATTGAATGTACAGGAGCCTTCTAAACACACCGACACATTCCGCCACTCAGTTTAGAATCTTATAGAACTTTCGGGAATTTTCTAGAACCTTCTCCTTCCAGAACTTGCTAGAGCAGGCTTTTCCAGAACCTTCTAGACTCACCGACACAGTCGGCGCGCCTATTTTGAAACTACCTGAAGCATTTGCGGCCTTCCCATAACAAAACAATGTGCTAGAATGCATATTTTCGTCACCTACTCCCACCCACGTTCAGCCACCCCCACCAAACTCGCACATTTTAAATGAGACACCAAGGGCTATCCACCACCATAACCACCAGGGGGTGGTAGTATCTGGCTGGAAGAAAACTTGGCGGATAGGGAAACACGGGTTTCTTTTTATATATATATATTGATTAGTATTTGTAACAGAAAAGAGTTATAGCACTTAAAAGTCATAACAGTAACATTCTTTTCACCATTTAAAAAACATTATTTTTTACATTTAAAAACATTCTTTAAAAAGTCAAAATGCTTCAATTTTTTTATTTCTGGCCAAACTCAGCCTCGAAAGAAAATTCGTGCGTGTAATGGATCTAGTGGAAAGTATTACAATTATTGGGATGTGTTGCGGGGAAAAATAAACAGGCAATAATTTGAGTAAACTTACGCCGATGGTAATCTCCTGAAATATGAAGAAATTTATTTATTTATTAATTGTACAATTTTGTCAACTAACTTCGGATTGGATCACACATCACAAAGAAATGCTTTTTTTTTATTTTTCCTTATTCTTAATTTATTTCATCGTGCCCTTGGGAAAGTTTTACGTGCAGTGCGGACATATTTATATTTTATTTATTATAACAGAAAGCTTGTTGCAAGATCGTGCAGGCAGCTATAGTATTGGCCATTGTAACGGCAGCCATGGCCAGCCAGTGTTTGTGGAATTGATAAAACAGAAAAAAACATATGTATCTATGATCTCAAATGAATTATAATGTCCACTATCTTAAGTGAATTTATAATAAGGCGAACCAACATAGGCAAATTTCACTTATTTATAAGATACTATTGAGATTTATTAGATTATTCAAATTTCATTTATATATAAAATACTATTGAGCCACCTCCACTGTCGGAAAGGGCTCAATTTACTATTACACGAAGGGAAATAGTTTTCCATGGTTCAACCTAACACCGAAAATATCCGATCAAATTCTCAAAATAAAAATGTATCATTTTTTTTTCTTTTTTTAAATAGAGAGGCGAACACGGAGTTCGTTTAACATATTATCTTGTGCATTTATTAATACATATTTAAACGAAAAAATATTAATTGTCATTTAATTTCTGTTAGTTAGATATGTTATTTAAATAAAAACAACACATGAAAGGCTGATAAATCGCTGTCAAAATATAACAAACGTGAGCACTCTTCACTTCTAAATACTGCCTGAAATGAAAACCGAATTGCCCTCTTATTCACCATAATAGTGGAGTTTTGTCATCACAGGCAGACCTTTGTCATCGTTGGTTAACATAGAGAAATAATATTACAGAGAAGAGACTTAGAGAATTAATATTAAGAAAGAACTAATGAATTTTTTTCCTCCATGGCATAAATTTATATCTTGGAGCTACGTACATTGTCAATACTAAATGAATGTGAAAAATTGGCATCAAGGCAATAAAATATACAAAATTGAAAACTGTATATGTACACATTATAACAAAATAAATACACTTTCTGTACATTATAATATAGTATTGTTTTTAGAAAAACAATAATTTTAATTTACAACGGAGGTTATGAATTTTAGGACCAATCTAAGCATGAAAGATCAGTATGTCCCACAACCTTATCAGGGAGTCAATGTCGTGTGTGAAGTTTGACATCAAAATCTCCCAAAACCATATTATGAAATTTTCAGTAATTAAGGATATTTTCATATTTAATTTACTTTTAATATTGTATGTTTGTTTTCTAAATAGAGTTTAGATGAAAAATAATGTTTAAAAAAGTAACCCATAAAAACCAAGTTTTTATTGTACTCCCTTTCTCATTTACTAGTTGAAACATTTTTTTTTCGCTTAACCTACGCGTTGGGCTTCAGTCGGGCGACGCTACGAAAGGGAGTAATAAAAAAATTCCAAAAATTAAAAATTGTACTATAATCAGGTTTCGCGTCTACCAGACGCGTTGAAATATTTTCATACAACTTCATAAGTTGCATGAAAAAACAATTCAAAATTTGAAAAATCCAAAAATGTATTAATTTTTTTAACGAAAATTTGATAGATCTTCTTGATCGTCGCCACGAGTCTGCTTGCAAAGTTTCAGCTCAAATGGATCATGGGAAAGGGGTTTAAAATGGATCCAAAGTTTTTTCGTCAGACAAGAAGACAAGCAGACGCCACGAGTTAATATAAAGGGAGTAAAAATACATTTTCATACCTCCTTACAAGAATTAACTGCGAAAATATAAAAATCAATTTATTTAGTATACAATGAACCATATCTGTTAGATTTGAGAACTATAAAACTTGACCAACAAGAATTTGTGATATTTTGAAAATTAGCAGACCTATACAAGGACAACTAACAAACTTCAGTGTATAAGGTGGTTAAAAAATTTAACACCATTGTCTGATTGTGAATTCAACATTGAAACTTGACAAATATGGATTTGGGATAATTAGATTATCATGATGAGAATTACTAACAAGTCCTCAAGTTTCACGTGGTGTTCAGATTCTGAGATGGCCTTAGGTACCTAAAATTGACTTCTTTGATTTCTCAAGGTGTATTATAGATGTCTCAGAGACCAAACTATTATTTATAAGGGAAAGTAGGTAGGGAGCTTACGACCTGTCGTTTGGCTTACTTAGCCCGGTTGTATTAAGTTGGATTTAAATAAAAGTTCATTTAAAGCAGAGATTTTCAGTTCTCCACCAATCAAACAAACTTTTACTCTAATCCAACACGATACAACTGGGCCATAAGTGATCATTTTACACAACGTAATATTCACAATTCTGCTCACGATCGATCACTATTAATATATTATAATCTGTTACACAAATCTTTTATTTCGACGTTTTTTCCAAAATATCTGAATAAAAGTCACACGTCAATGTTCCCATCGCATGCGCCTGGTATGGAGGTATCTGAAACTAATTTGGTAAAATATCCTGGCATGAGGCAAATACTTGAGAGATGTGGACTATCCAGACGAGACCCCGTGCTCTTGATGATTTTTGGGACCCTTCAATATTTTACAACAAATTTACAGTTTGTACAGTACAACTGAATAATATTCAGCTTTAATCCCCAAAAGAAAGAGATCTTAATTTTTTTATAAATATATCTATGTAATGAAATAAGTTTTAAATATACATGTTGTACATATAATTTGGTGTGCAATATTATCAACTGAAATAGAATTAATGTTATCTGTCATTTATATGACTCATGAGAGATAACAATATAAACTGACCCAGCCTTAAAAACAATGCTTGATGATCAACCACTTTGATACAGATAAATGTAAATGATTTTGCATTGTTAAAAATATTCAATTTGTTCACACACCTAATTGTAATACAATAAAGTAACATTAAAAATGAGAGTTACCTGGATGTCGATGTCGCCAATTTTGTTTTCAGCTCTGATAATCGGCCTCCCGACCATCGAGGGAAATATGTGAGCGGGGAAGTTGCTGCCGGCGTAGCCACATTTTACAAACTGAAAAACAAATCCAATATCGAACGTCAATTTAATGGATTAACCAAAAAAGTCAAGTCGATATTCGGCAAAGGAAAACCCAAGTAATAAAGACACAACCATTGTATTGTGCGACTTACCCCCGTGCCGTTATCGCAGACTATCACCTTTCTCCCTTGGCTATCCATTTTAAAGCGTTTTTGGCAATTTTTAAGTGAAATCCGTTCTAAGAATGACAGATGCCCCACATCGGGAATCAACAACCCCACGGAGGTGACAAATTCACGCCGGGCGTTAGACGGAAAGCGCACGCGTGGGAAACGAAATAGTCGTTATAAACGTGGCAATAAGTGTGGTTTTAGTGTGGCAATTATTTTGACACACCACACCTACAATAGCGAGCAACGTAGTTTCGCGTATCACCGCCAGATGAATACAGTAACACTAAACGCTTAGTGCCTTACAGATTGCAGATGTCTACTTTTTCCGCGTGTAAATATTATTTTGCCATCCTTGTTCTTCTCACGCTAAATCGATTCAGTTTAATATTGAAACATTTTAAAAATGATGTTTCAAAATCCATCCTGGCCCTATAATTTTTGTAGTCTTATGATTAGGTACTACATCTGAGATCATCATAAACGGGTTGTACGAAATACTGTTTCGGACTCCCGCCAAATTCTAAATATTCTGTGTAACTAATAGATAAATATAAAGTGTTATTTGTAAAACATTAATAACCTCGCAGGACACTATTCCTGTCTCGATTATGAGTCGAAAATGTTCAAGCTATTATGACCTAATATCAATAGTTCAGGAGATATGCAACATCAAAGTTTGCATTTTTTTTCAATATTTCTGACTTATTTTCTGTAAAACGTTCGACTATCATTACAATAACTTATATCGAATATGAAAAATTCATTTCCTTTAATACAAGTGAAATAAAAAAATAAAAACCTTCGAATTCTAATTGGAAAACATTCCAATTGGAATTTTTTCAGGGTTTTTATCATTTTATTTAACTTGTATTGAAATTAATGAATTTTTCGTAATCGATATGAATTTCTGTAATAATAGTCCAACGTTTTACAAAAAATAAGTCAGAAATATTGAAAAAAGTATGCAAACTTTGATGTCGCATATCTTCATAACTATTGATATTAGGTCATAATAGCTTGAACATTTTCGACTCATAATCAAGGCAGAAATGTAGTCGTGCGAGGTTATTAATGTTTTACAAATAACCCTGTATACGTAGGTATATGAATAATAATATATTTAAAATATTTCTAGGACGAGATTTAATGCTGACGTTTATCTTAATCAATTCAACAAATGGACAGAGGCGTCTTATGTTCTATACTATGCAAAGGGTCGATCGATTTCGACAAGGAACCAAATGGTTGAACAATCTGAATAATTTTTCCACCTGTCAACTGTCTATACTATACAACTACCTATAATAGTCACTGAAAAACTGAACATGGATTGAATATTTGTGGATTCCCAGTCGTACATAACTACGCCCAAATATGTTTACCTACTATAAAACTGAATTATTATTTACCTATGTCAGAAAATATGATGTAGATACCAATAAATAATATATAAATGTCAAGTAAAGTTTCTAACTTAATATTTTTCCATGAATGATATCGTAACTATCCAACAAGAATAATTATCTTTTTATTAGAATTTTTAAATTTTTAAATTAACGTTAAGTATGTATTTATATCCGTACCTATCTGCATTTCATTTGCCTCCTTCCGCACAACACATTTGTGTCAAAATAACACGTTGATGTTTTGCAAAAATATATTCGTTTAAAAAAAACACATTCATTCATTCGTCATTCAATGCGGCTGTCAAAGTTGTATAGTTGGAAACTTTTGAATACGGAACCGAAAATCATTAAAATATGAAAGTGGGACTTTTTTTGAAAATGCACATGTTTTTTGATTCATTTCATCATCATTTGATATCATTCGCATCATATGTCTTTGAATCGTCTTGAGATGTCGATTTGAAGACATTTATCTCTTATTTTATCTATCACATATGTAGGTATCAATAGCGACATTTGAACCACCTCAAAAACTAATATTATCTAATAATTTAACTACATTAAAGTGTTATTAATTATATTTATCACCTCCCTAGACATCGTGTTATTGTATGAATGTACATTTTTAACTATTATGCATTATGTGAAACCAGTATGAAAAATAATAAAGCTCCGGGTACAGATCAAAAAACAAGCGATATGCTAAAACTAAGGGGAAGAAAGTTGATAGAAGCCATACAAACACTATTAGACAAATGTCTAGTACCTATTACGTAGTAAAACGCGGAAGTAAAAATAGTTTTTAAAAAAGTAGACAGCGATAATCTAGAAAACTATCGACCCATAAGTTTGCTTTCGTATTTATACAAAATTTTAACAAAGATCATGACGACTTGCTCAACTCTAAAATTTGATCACTATAGGTATAGGTATCAATTTGTGGAGTAGGCCGGCTTCCGTAAAAGGTTTGGAACCAGAAACCATATTCAAACTATGAGATTGCTCATAGAGAAAACAACAGATTGTAATATTTATTTATTTATTTGTTTACGCCCATTAGGCTTTTACATAAAGAGTATAAAATAAATTTCAAAAAGCACATACATTAAAAGTTTCAGGAATAGCACCAAATCATGAGTATAAAAATTAAAAATGTAGAGTAGGTAACGAGCAGCAATGCGTAAAGGCTTTTACATAAAAAAATATATCATAAAATTAAAAAGAACATACATTAAACAATATAAATTACAAGTAGCAAATTATTAAAAGTACCAGGAATAGCACCAAAACATGAGTACAGATATTAAAAATATAAAGTACAAAGCGGCAATGTGTACGAAAAATATATATTACCCACCATTACATATTAACAGCTGAAGTCAGTAACGAAGCAGTATTGCCTCTTTAAGTGTGAACTTTACTTTCTCCAGACTGTCGACGAAAATGTCAATCATGCAACCATCTTCATTACAAGTTCCCAATATTCTGTGTATCACAGAATTTGATTGATAGTTAGTGTTGCAAGTGTTGCGATGGAATGTGACAATTTGTCGCGTTCTATGTGTGGAAGGGATATTATATTCGATACATGCCACAAGGTCAGGGCTGTCCAACATATTGTTTACAATTTTGTAAAGAAGAACTATATCATAAATTTTTCTTCTATCATATAATGTGAGTAAATTTAGTCTCTTCAATATGTAATTGTATTCTATGTTTTGTGTTGGTATGCTTAACTTGTAGTTAATGTATTTGAGAAATTTGCGTTGGACACCCTCAATACTGTCTATATGCCCATTATAATATGGAGACCAAACTGATGAGCAATATTTTAATTGGCTCCGGACAAGAGACATGTATAACATTTTAATACTTTCAATTGATTGAAATGGGCGTGATGTCCTTAAAATAAATCCCAGCAATTTTAGAGACTTACAAGTTATCGCATTAATATGATTAGTAAAAGTAAGTTTCGAGTCGAATAATACCCCTAAGTCTCGAATACAGTCAACATTTTCTAGTTTGGTGTTACTTAGAGAGTATTCAAAATTTATTTTTGATTTTAATCTAGTAAATGATATAATTTTGCATTTATTTAAATTTAAGTACAATTTATTCGTTTCACACCATACTGAAAGAGAATTTAGGTTTTGCTGTAATATGTTGCAGTCATAAATGTTGGTTACTGATTTAAAGATTTTTAGATCATCTGCAAACAGCAAATATTCAATGTCATTAAATATTTTTGAAATGTCATTCACAAATAATAGAAATAGTATTGGTCCAAGATGCGATCCCTGTGGTACACCACTAGTAGCATGGAAACATTCTGATACATATGAATATATTTTTACCCTTTGCCTTCTTTCACTCAGATAGCTCGTTAACCAAGAAAGTATTTGTCCACCAAATCCTATTTTT
>JADDOH010002436.1:0-16335 GCA_016648135.1 Agrypnia vestita
CCGTCACTGTTCCAAAAGCTTCACGAGAGCGAGACAAATGCTTGTGGAACCATGAGAAAAAATAGGTACGGTTATCCTAAATTAGAAGCAAAATTAAAAAGGGGTGAAACCATTTCATACCACACAGATAATCTGATGGCTCAAATATGGAAGGATAAGAAAGACGTCAGAATGCTATCTACACTTCACACTTGTGAAATGAAGGATACTGGCAAGATCAACTTCAAAACCAATTTGCCGGTAATCAAACCTGTGTGTATCATTGATTACAATAAAAATATGGGAGCGGTCGACCGTAGTGACATGATGCTGTCTTATTACCACTGTTCTCGGAAAACAGTCAAATGGTATCGCAAGGTCTTTTTCCATTTAGTCGATCTCGCACTGCTCAATGCATTTGCTGTATTCCGTGGCAAAATGAAAAGAAACATCAGTTACGCCGACTTCCAGCTAAATGTCAT
Organism: Agrypnia vestita; assembly: GCA_016648135.1. Lineage (NCBI taxonomy): Eukaryota > Metazoa > Arthropoda > Insecta > Trichoptera > Phryganeidae > Agrypnia > Agrypnia vestita. Next base: position 462 of record JADDOH010002436.1, read on the forward strand.
TGAGCAGCTAATGAGTACCCATGGTGTCAAATACCCAACGGTTTCCCAAAAAAGGAAGACGCCACTGGAGAGGCTGACCGGCAGGCACTTCCTGTGCATGGTGCCTCTGACAGCTACAAGGGAGAACCCGCGGCGGAGATGTTTTGTGTGCGCGACACGAAAGCAACGGAAGGAAACATATTATATGTGTTTTAAGTGTGATGTTCCGTTGTGTGCCGTGCCGTGCGACAAAATATACCACACAGAAGAAAATTTTTAGGTAGGATATCAAATAATAGTAGTGTATGTAGTAAATATTATTTTTCGGCAAATGTTTTAATTATTATTTTTCGACAAATGTTTTAATTATTATTTTTCGGCAAATGGTTTAATTATTATTTTTCGACAAATGTTTTAATTATTATTTTTCGACAAATGTTTTAATTATTATTTTTCGGCAAATGGTTTAATTATTATTTTTCGACAAATGTTTTAATTATTATTTTTCGGCAAATGGTTTAATTATTATTTTTCGGCAAATGTTTTAATTATTATTTTTCGGAAAATGTCGGGCTGGCAACATTATCGGAATTCAAAAAAAGATTATTTTTTTAAATTTTTTGATAAAAAAATCATTGCATTTCGACACTTACGATAAATGAATGTGTGTGTTTTTTTTTAATATATGCATGTTTTCATGGTTTTTTCGTAAAAAGAAAAATCACAAAAAATTCAGAAAATTTCTGGCCCTTGCCTATATGTTGCTTTGGAATTTTTTTGGTCCTCAACAAGTTAAAATGATTCATATGCCATTACTGCACATCTGTTGGGTGTTAAAAAGTGAAATGGCACCATCATATACGTAGACTTAAATACATAGGATGCAATTTCTGCTTCCTGTTTTGGGTTTTTAATGACAAGTATTTATGAATTCCTTATACTTCACATTCCCTTCACTCAACATATCACACTAATTAGACCATGTAGATTCACAACTACTTTCGAAAGGTCTAATGTAAAATTGCAAAAGTCGTAAATATAAATTAATTAAGTAATTACACGGGTGTAAATAAATATATCTCCTCTATTTTTGAGTAACCACCGAATAAGGCGGACTGTCGTAAATCAAAGTCCTGTCTATTCTTTAGTGTTGGGGTAACAATCACTAAAATAACAATATTGTTTTTGTCAGAACAGGTCGGAATAAATAGTAACTCCACAAATATAGTATACCTATTCTCGTATTGAAGAAGGCGTATTGCTGAAATTCTGGTTCTGCCTCTTCAAACATTGCATTTTTTATTAGTTGTCCTAGGCTGAGATTAATATCTACCTGGGCCTTAGCGAACCATTTCATGTTATATGGAGTCGAAGATTGTGATACATTCTCAAATCGATTGGATAGCTGGAATTCAACTGTTCCAGTTTCTAATCGTACCGCAGAATTACTAGGGGTGGTTGCGGTCAATTGAATACGCTGAAATGTCAAAATTTTATGCCATTTATTAATTTCAAGAATGAATAAATATTTTAAATAAAAGATTCTTAGATATCTACGTACAAAAGTAGATTTCTAAGAAAAATTAAGAAAAAATACCTTCAGTCTAATAATGAGAGAAAATAGAAGCCGATTTGACAAGGCTGTCATGTCATCTTCTTCGGACCAAAGTGGCACAGGTTTTTCTCCACCATAAACTTTCTGTACTACTTCATTTACTTCCTGTAAGTACAGAAATTCAAAAGTAAAACAAAGATAGTTATTGAAAATGAATTCTCAACTCTTTTATCAAAAATCATATTTGTCCAGAAAAATGTTGTTATGTCTCGTAGCTTGTAGAAAAAACTTTAAGGGAGTCTTTTTAATTCAATTTTAAATAGAAAATATTCTTTACAGTTTGGGTGAAATGTCCACAGTCGGAGATAAGCGACATCAAAGTTTACATTTTTTTTTAATATTTCTGACTAATATGAAACAAATCAAATAAAATGACAAAAATCTTACAAAAAATATTTTATTTGACAAAGCCAATTTTTAATATTCCATATAAGTTACTGTACTGTTAGTCCAACGCTTTACAGAAAATAAGTCAGAAATATTGAAATAAAAAGCAAACTTTGATGTTGCTTATCTTCGTAACTGTCGAAATTTCACCAAAAGTGTAAAAAATATTTTGTGCTCAAAATTTAATGACGAAGACTTCCCCGAATTTTTTGGTAATATATATTATATACCTGTATAAGGTATATAATTTTAAAAATCTTCATGAAATAACTTACTCATAATTAAAAAAAAAAGCTATTTAGTACTACAGTGACACTAAGGGCTTTTCCAAGGGCAGATAAAATTATGTAAAATAGTGGAAATTGAGGGTAATGGTACTTTATATATTTTAAATTTTATTTTTAACTTTTAACACTACAACAGGTCACAAAGCCAAATTACTGTAGCGAAACACATTCCAAAAACACTTCAGCTTAAGAAAATCGCAGGGACTACTATGACGTAACCAGGAATCAAACTCAAAACGATCATGAGGGCCGCCAGGACATAATATGATCTTTAAATCCTAAATTAGTTTTGTTATTTGAATAAATATGTTTAGACATATTTACAAGTTACATACATACAAGTTTATATACAAGTTTATTATACTGCTTCTTCTTGAAACCAAATAAAAAAAACTTATTTTTATAAAAAAGATAACAGTCAAAATAAATGTAAGGACAGTGAGCAAGCAAATTTTAATAAATGTATTCCAACAGAAAACTTCCCTAAATTGCAAATTGATGTAATCATAAAATATAAAAAGAAACCCGTGTTTCCCTATCCGCCAAGTTTTCTTCACAACCAGATAATACCACCCCCTGGTGGTTATGGTGGTAGATAGCCCTCGGTGTCCCATTGAAAATGTGTGAGTTTGGTGGGGGTGGCTATGCGTGGGTGGGAGTGGGTGACAAAAATGTGCATTCTAGCACATTGTTTTGTTATGGGAAGGCCGCAAATACTTTAGATTGTTCCAGGATGGGTTCGCCAACTGTGTCGGTAAGTCTAGAAGGTTCCGGAAAAATCCGCTCTAGAAAGTTCTGGAAGGAGAACGTTCTAGAAAAATCCCGAATATTCCATAAGGTTCCAAACTAAGTGGCGAAGTGTGCCGGTGAGTCAAGAACGTTTCAGTAAAGATCTAGAAAGTTCTGGAAATAGATTCCCGAAAATTCCATAAGGTTCCAAACTAAGAGGTGAATCGAGAATGTCCCTGAACGTTCGATAAAGGTCTAGAAAATTCTGGTGGTGGAGTGTTTCTGTGACTCTATAAGGTTCCAAACCGTTCGATAAAGTTCAAGAGTGTTCTAGATGGAGTATGTTCTAGAAGATTCACGAAAGTTCTATAATGTTTCAAACAATATGGCAGAGTGTATCTGTGGGCCTAGAAGGTTCCAGAATGTTCGATAAAGCTCTAGAAAATTCTGGAAGGAGAACGTTCTAGAAGATTACTAAAAATTCTATAAGGTTCCAAACTGAGTAGCGGAGTATGTCGGTGTGTCCAGAGGGTTCCAGAATGGTCCAAATAAAGTGGCGAAATATGTCGGTGACTGTAGAAGGTTCCAGAACGTTTGATGAAGTTCTAGAAAATTCTGGAAGGAGAATGTTGTAGAATATTCTTTATTCTTCTAAAGAATGTTCTCTTACGTTCCAAACAGTGTGGTGGAGTGTGTCTGAAAGTCTAGAAGGTTCCAGAGCGTTCATAAAGGGTCTCAAACGCTTTAGAAGGCTCTGGAAAGAGAAAGTTCAAGAAGGTTCTAAAAGGTTCCAAACTGTGTGGCGGAGAGTCGGCGAGTCTAGAAGGTTCTAAAACATTCAATAAAGTTCTCGAATGTTCTGGAAGGAGAACGCTGTAGAAGATACCCGAAAGTACGTAACGTTGCAAACAGTGTGGCGGAGTGTGTCTGTGAGTCTAGTAGGTTCCAGAACGTTCGGTAAAGCTCTAAAAATTTCTGGAAGTAAAACGTTCTAGAAGATTCTAAAAGTTCTATAAGGTTTCAAACTGAGTGGCGGAGTGTGTTGGTGAGTCTAAAAGGTTCCTGAACGTTCATTAAGGTTCTCGAATGCTTTAGAAGGTTCTGGAAGGAGAAAGTTTAAAAAGTTTCTATAAGGTCCCAAACTGAGTGGCAAAGTGTGTTAGTGAGTCTAGAAGGTTGTAAAACGTACGATAAAGCTCTAGAAAGTTCTGGTGGCGGAGTGTGTCTCTGACTCTATAAGTATGGGGGAGTGTGTCTATGAGTCTAGAAGGTTCAAGAAGTTCATTAAGGTTCGCGAATGCTTTAGAACGTTCTGGAAAGAGAAATTTCAAGAAGGTTCTAAAAGGTTCCAAACTGAGTATCGGAGTATTTCGATGAGTCTAGATGGTTCCAGAACGTTCAATAAAGCTCTAGAAAATTCTGGAAATTTTCGAAAGCTCTATAATTTTTCAAAGAAAATGACGGAGTGTGTTGATGACTGTAGAAGGTTTCAGAACGTTTCATAATGTTCTTAAATGTTCTGGAAGGAGAACGTATTAGAAGATTCTCTATTATTCCAAAGAAAGTTCTTTAACGTTCCAAACAGTTTGGCGGAGAGTGACTGTGAGTCTAGAAGGTTCCAGAACGTTCATGAAGGTTCTAAAAGGTTCCAAACTGAGTGGCGGAGTATGTCGGTGAGTCTAGAAGGTTCCAGAACGTTCATTAAGGTTCTGGAAGGAGAAACTTTAAGAAGGTTCTATAAAGTTCCAAACTGAGTGTCTAAGTTTATCGGTGAGTCTAGAAGATTCTATAAGGTTCCAAACTGAATTGCGGAGTGTGTCGGCGAGTTTAAAAGGTTCCGGAAATTTCAAGAGAGTTCGAGGAATTCTCTAGAAAGTTCTGGAAGGAGAAAGTTCTATAAGCTATCAGAAAGATCTATAAGATTTCCAACTGGTTGGAGGAGTGTGTCGGTGTGTCTAGAGGTTTCAGAAAGAATAATGGTCTAGAAGATTCTGGAAATAAAAAGTTTTATAAGATTTCGGAATGCTCTAGAAAGTTTTGGAAGGTTCTCTCTATAGTGTTATGATTGTGCGCTAAAATATCTGTTGATATTTTGGCAAAGCGAAGACGGTCCAGCAAAGCAATCTAATCACAGGTGACGAAACCGGCAAAAAAGAGACTTCAACACAATTCTATGTTTACCGAATTATGGTCCCGAGCGAAGCCGGGCCAATCAGCTAGTGTTTATTAAAATCCTCGGAATGAACTATCTTACCTTCATAAATACTTTCTGCACAAACACTAGATGATTTAGCAAATCTGTGGACAAGGAATGTTCAAAAGTCCCTATGTCAGCTGTGGCCGATAAATAGGAACCACTCCTGAGTATGACTCCCTCCATCGGACTATCGGTGCCGTGGGTGTGATGAGGAGCTCCCCTTGGTCCTGATCCTGAGGGGCCCTCTGATACATACTGGGCCGATACGTGTACAGCTGGAAGAGATATGCTTGCTGCACTTGGGAGATTGGCTTCTGCTGCCTGGAAACATGTTTCAAAAACAAAAATCAACATTTTTTAAAAGCTTTGTGGCCATGCATGTTTACAATATAAAATAAAGTAATAATACTCATAACTATAGGTAAAGTTAGTCTTGGAATATGCTATCTATAAAAATAAAAATAAACTTTAAATAAACTTCTTTATTGGATATTGTGATAAGTCACGACATTTTGCAATATTGTCGTGATATTTTAAAAAACACGATTTTTGACAACAAAATGCCTACCCTTAGAAAAAATGCATATTTATTGGCCGTAAAATCTCGTGTCCAACGGTTTCGAACACCGAAAGCCATCCCTTTCCCTGTTCGTATACAGACGTGTCGCTCCAACTAAGTTTTTCCCGCGAACTTGCCGAATAATAACTCGAACAAACGATTAATTTAAAGTTATATACAGACTGTTTATTTTGATACAAAAGTATAAAATAGTGATTATTGAATTTATACACGGTGGATCCTCTTGTCTTTTCAAGAAAAAAAGATTCGGAAGTAGTCTGATGACGGGGATTTGTTGCCCTCTTTTTCTGTACTGCATATTAAATTCTTAAGTTTACCAAAATTCCATCTCCGAATCTGTGTGACGATATGAGGATAACTTCTAAACAATCGAGAAAGTTTTATATTCATATTCTAGTGAATCCTCATTGCGGAATTTATAAATCAAATAACGAGGCTCGATTCTGTCGCCATCTTTCTAAATGAATTTAGCCCATTGGGCAGTGACGAACAAAAAACTAATTTCTAATACATATCTCATGACAATTTTCTGATACCTTGACTTAAACTAAACAATCCGAGAAAGTGTTGTGTTCATATTCAAGTAAATTCTGTGAATTATAAATCAAATAAATAAACTCGAATTTAACCACCAAATTTTCTAAAACAAGTTCGCATAAAAAATGGGCCTACTCGCTCCACAATAGACTTTTAAAAATAAACATTCACATAACAAAGTGTCGGGAAATTCACCACTTTACAAAACCTTGGAATTTTCCTAACTAACTAACTAACTAACTAACCATCACGCCGCTTCCCTGCAGGGGTAGGCAGAGAGGATTGAACGCCACACTCTTCTATCCTGGCACACCACTTTTGCTTCGGCCACATTCATACATCTTCTCATACACGTTCTACGATTGTTGCGGCTTTTAACAGGGCCATCCTCAAATACTTGTAGTACCTGATCGTGCCAGGTCTTTCGCGGACGCCCTCTATTCCTGTTGCCTTCAACATTCGCCTCATATATTTTCTTAACCATCCTTTCCTCGTTCATACGTTCCACATGACCAAACCATCTCAGCACTCCTTTCTTTATTCTATCTACCACACTACAGCCAGCATTGCATTCACTTCTAATTTGTTCATTCCTCACTCTATCGACCAAAGATTTTCCACACAAGCGTCTTAGTGACCGCATTTCAACCGCATTCAGTCTACTTTCATTCCTCTTTTGCCAATTCCAGGCTTCACTTCCATACATAAGGGTTGGCACTAGAACGCCATTATGTCCTAACGCATCCTAACACACATCAAATTTGTCGTACTGTACTCCCGGAATCTTCATTTGCTTCTCACTAAAATCGTAGTGTGTCCATCCACATTGAGGGTCCCCCCCAGCGTTGTGGCCTACCTAAGTTGCAGGCCCCTCTCCAAATCTTTCTACAAGTGTATTATTGTAGGACCGATCTTGATGGTTTACAAGTTGGAAGTGGGTATTGAATTATTTTTCCTTGGTTGAATTATACAAAACGTCAGTGAAGTTAATCAAGCAACGGACCACTGTACACAAAAAAAAACTTGTTTACCAAAATTTAAACAAGTCCGCTGGTGATTAATTGTGTCCATTCTTATAATCATTCTAAATATAAATAATCCTAGGCCGATTTGGCACCACAAAAGATATGATCATTTAAATGTTTGTATACTCATCCCGTAAATCCCATAATTATTGTCTTGAAATATTTTATGTGTAGTATGTTCATTCCTACAATTTCATTTTAAAAACTTTATGTTTTTTTTTGTATTCCTAGCGATGTCGCTTATGAAAAAGATATTTTAATTTTAAGTGTGCACTTCTGCTACAATTTCATTTTTAAACTGTATGTTTTTTTGTGTTACTAGACATGTCATTTATAAAAATGAAATCTTAATTTTAATAAGCACTTCTAACCTTCCTGTTTATAATGAAAATATAACTGTCATTTTTCTAAGATCTCTTTTACTTACTTAACCCCTGAGTTGTCAATCGCGTCTGGAAACCCACTTACACCACTGAGAGGAGAGCATTGTTCCGGCTGAGCTACCAAAATATAAAAGGAGGTGTTGTCAAGGGGAATGACATAAAAAACCATCAACCCCACACTCCTCGTAATAATATGTATGCAAAAATGAAACTACAATATATTTATGACATATTATCTTATTCATACATTTTTTTTACTAAAAATATTGAAGTGACTAAAATAAATGATAGTATGAAGACGAAATGTCTGGTGAATAAGGAGGATGCGTAAAAATCTCACATCCCATATCACATTTATTTGTCCTTGTTGGCCTTACCTGTTGATATGAGTCTCAGTCGTTGAAAAGAGATATAAATATTTAAAAAAAATTGTAAGTATACATAATTACTTGGTTATACATATTATAAAAATTAAAAGTGTTACATGAAAATTACCTGCAATTTTGTGACAAAACTCAAAGAGTGTTGTGGAAGATCTATAGTGAAGTTAGCTTTTGAACCTGTAACCCCAGTACTGTGAACATTATCCATTTTATATTGAGCTTGCAGGGAAGGAAGTAATGCTGCAGTGACACTGAGGCTCTGAAAAGAATTAAAGTAAGGTTCATTAAGGGGTTACGTGTAGTCAGGATTTTCAAAAAATTGATTACTTTTTTTTTTGTATTTTCTTAAGGGGTTACGTGTAGTCAGGATTTTTAAAAAATCGAATTTTTTTTGGTATTTTCTTAAAGCAAAATATTTCAAAAATATTGTGTGAAAATATCAACTCGATCCGGTTATTAGTTTTAAAGATATCTAACGATAACTGTAGGGCCCTCTGCTGCCGCCCATACGGTACTAGAGCCGGCCGGGCTGACAAACGGGGCGACTGCTACGGAACGCGGTTTTCACCTGATTAATTCTAAGAATAATGTTCGAAATTTCTTTTTTACTTCTACTTTTAGACATAAAACCCTGTAGGCTAACTGAGATTTGATTTAGTGTTAGTACTTCAGTGGCAGTGAAACCCAGCAGTCAATAGGTAGTTGTGCATGTATTATAATCGTTTTAAAAAATTTATAATGAGACGTCATGAAGGTGTGCAAGGAATATTAATGATTGCCAATGCATAGGATTAAATTATGGACCTAAAGCCATGTATTCACTAGGGGACAAATTGTCCCTCAACAGCACACGCGGCATAGAGTCTACGTGACGTTGCAACGTCGTGCACTGTTCCACGACCTCGCGCACAACATAGCGCGGCATTTCTACGTGCCGTGGCAACGTTGCCATGCGCACGATACCCGAGCGTACTCACTGCAACATTCCGCGGAGCGTCAGTACCACGTGGTATGTTTACAAGTGAATACGCATGCGCTGTATCTGTCAAGATGACAATGCGGGGAAACGAAATCGTTCTCGAACTCATCGAGCTGTATCGATCGAAGATCGCATAGAATGTCCGTCCTTCTTTCTCTTTGCAGTAAATAATTTCGCATTCTCCTCTTTTTTCTCCTCTTACTTTTCGATAAACTCATTAACATAAACAGATACGCGGCTGTCATCATAATCTCATAGGGCGATATATTTCCGCGACGTCTGGAAAACAATAATTATTTGCAAAAAGGACCTTGTTTTTAATAATATTCAATTTACTACAGTAAAACCTCGTTAATTTGAAATTGCGACCCAAAAAAACATTTCGAATTGGGCGGAACCCCGTTTTCGCCAAATGAGATACTGCAGCTGTCATCCATAACCTCATCGGATGACATTTCCGCGACAAGATATGTGAGTCCCGGTGTGTAAACGTCAAATGACCGCGTCATTGTCCCCGAAACATGAGCGTAGATGTTGATGCGACATGTCGATCGGAATGTTTCGCGATTTGTCCCCTAGTGAATACATGGCTTAATGCACACCGGTATGCTGAAAAACTGCATAAAGATTGCTGACCAACTTGCAAATCAGGTCACACAAGAAGACAAAATGAGGCGTAGATAAAAAAAAAATCGACATCTTGGAGGCTTACACATCGGCAGAAGATCTATTATATGTACCAGAAATAAATGATTCTACGCAAGTAATTTTTTAAATTGTATTTATATTAATTATTTATGCATAAAGCGTTTTTCTCAAAATAACGTTTTCAAAACGGTGTCCACGATATTTTAAAAACTACTTGACAGATTTAAATGAAATTTAAACATCATATTTTAGGCATTAAAAACTTGTGCTTAATCAAAGGATTTTTTTTTACTTAAACTTTTTTTTTATAAATAATAAATGAGCGATTTTTTCCCTCAAAATTCATAATTAAGTTTTCAAAGATCGCCATTTTGTTAAATTTGAAAAAAAAATAAAAAAGCTTCAATTAAGCACAAGATAAACTATTGAACTACTAATTTCTTTTTGTTTCATTAAATTTAGATAAACCACTAAGAAGCAGTGATGGTCACCGCAAGGAACTGTTTGCATCAAGGGGGTCAAGAATTGAGCTTCTATCGTGGTCCAGTATTAATAATTTTATTTGAAATTTTCGGTTTAGTTACTTAATATATTGTGTAAAACATTGGTATTATTATGATGAATCAAAACATTACATAACCGTTCAAAAAAAAATCTTGAAAATGTCTATTTTTTTGCGCCTCTGACTACATGTAACCCCTTGAAAGTAGTTAAAAAGAGACTTATGGAATACCTTGAAAAAAAAATATTTTAGCTGAAAACCAGTATGGATTTAGTGCCAACACGGACACCTAAGACGCTATAGGAAGATTAATCGAATATATGTACTATCACAAATATGGATCAGGGACAAAAATTTCTGGGCATTTTTTTAGACTTATCCAAAGCATTTGACACAATATCATAGTCCTTGATGATACATAGACTCAATATTATTGGCATTACGGGCAGATATATATCAATGAGTTTTTAAAACAATCAGTAGACAACGAAATAAAAATCAGTTATGCTGACGATACGGCTATTATTATAAAGGGTGATACGTGGGCGGAAGCATACACAAGGGCCCGGATAGCTGTGACAGATATTAAAAATACTCTGGATAATCATTTATGAACACCTAATGCAAAAAAATCATGCTTTTTGGCATCCCAAACAATATTACAATACATACATGTATTTCAAGTATAAATCATACATTCAACCGTGACACAATTGATAAAAAGATAGAAACAAGATATCTTCAGCTGATAATTGATGAAAATCTATGTTGGGCTCCGCACATCGCATGCTTAAGCACCAAAGTGAGAAAACTGATACACTTATTCAAAACTCTGTGTAGCTTCATGAATCTCAGTCTTCTAAAAATGGTATATTATGCACTCTGTCAAAGTGTTATTAGCATGTGCATGGAGAGGTGCGGCTCTTACTATGGACCCTTTAAAGTCTCAGAAATGGGTTATACATGTAATAAATAAGAAACCATCTATATATTAATTACTCCAACCAATGTCGTTTCTGCATACTGATAATTTCTGTTGCCAGTTTAAAAAAAAAACATTTTAGAGTACATTAAAAAGATTAAAAAATATAGGAATACGAACAAACTGATATCAAAAAACATCCCAATCCAAATTATCGAAAATTAAAATATCGGAATTTATAGATTTTTTAAAATATTTTCGTGGAATCCGTGTATTCAAAACAGCCAACGTAATTGCAGTCAACGAATTTTTGTGCTGGTCATACCACAGAATGACGCTTTATGACATTGACAGCAACAACACGCTTCCTATTGTTTTAAATACTACGGGGGTCAGGAAAGAGATGTGTTCAACTTATCCACGGCTTATTGATGCTGCATGCAGTGACATGTTTGGTCTGAAGCGTTGCAGTCATTGCCCTAAACGGCATGTATTTTTAAGATTTTGATCAATGGTACCGACCCCTAAAACTAATTTAAATAAAAAAAATACACATATATGGCTATTGAAAGCATATAAAAGTATGCTCCGATAAAAAAAAAACTTTTTTTTTGTAGCACCCTAATACACATATACACAATACATATTTATTACTAAAATAAAAAAAAACAGACTTTCTCTGGAGAATTAATCAAATACTTATTACACTATTGACTTTCTGAACTCTGGAAAAGATGTAAAAATGAATGAATAATGTGTAAATTGTATTTTATTTTTTATGCTACAACAAACTAAAATACACAGCAGGAAAAAATTCATTGTTATGTAATGCATTATGTTTATGAATAAAACAATGTCCTGTTGCAAAGTTAAGAATTAAATTATGAATATTAAATTATAAATATTATATTAAAACATATACATTTTACCTGCAATGCTATGGAGAACTGCATAACTAAAGGTTGAAGCAAGTTGTGTTGAACTGGCTTTAGGGGTTGAGTCTGCGGCGGAGGGGCAGGACGAGGAGGGGGAGGGGGAGGATGTTCTGGAGAATCCATCGCTTCTTCGTGAGGCTGCCGGGATGATCGAGAGGAAGTTCTAGTAACACCGAGTTCCTGCAGAAATAGAAATATATTTAGTTCAATTTGTGCAAAAATTTACATTTTGAAAATATAACAAGTTGGAATTCTAAATATGTATACATATATTGATGGGCTAAGTAGGAAATCAAGACAATATTATTCTTAGTTGGATTGCAGGTAAATAAAGACTGCAAATTTTGGATACAAGACTCAATTGTCAACATAAAGAACCATCATCACCTGTAGTGTTGAAGACAATTGACGGCTAGAGCGTGTCATCATTCCATGTAAAGCGACTGGATGTTGTGGCAAATCCATGCGTATTGCTCCGATGCTCAATAATCCTGAATTACTACGTTCCTTGCGAATACCATCAGATGAATACAGGGCCTGAGATTTTCCTACAGTTACTCGTACCACAGTCCTATTAAAACAATTTAAGAACATTACCAATTAAAGGAGATACGTAAACTAAAAACTGAATATAAACTAAAATTTAATAGACTGTAAGATACAGTAAATGAAAGAAAATTTAGTTAAAAATAACTCACTGTTGATTTGGTAGCACACCTTCTAAAAGAACTATCATAGTTCTTCCCAAATGCCCAGCTAACGACCACTGTGAAATTTTTGATGCAGTTAGTTGAACTTGAAGTGACGTCATTTCTGCTTCCAATTTGAGTCCAGATAGTGACGCTAGTAGGCGTGTTCGATGTATGCGAACAACTCCAATAATGGCTATTCCCAATCCATTTCCTGGGGCCATGGGATCTCTAGATTGGATGCGAGGAGTTGGAGGTTTGTGTTTATACCCCTCTGGAATATCAGCTGTGATAGAAAATCTGTAATAATTGTGTCAGAATATACATACATAAAAATTAATCTATTAAATTAATTATTTTAAAATACTTAAATATAAATAAATAAAAAAACTAATACAATAAAATCTCGTTAATTCGAAATTCAAGGGACCCAAAGAACATTTTGAATTATGCGGAACCCTGTTAATTTGAAATTCATGATACAAAAAATAATCACAATGCGATTGCGAAATTCGCCAAAAATGGGTTTTACCATGAAAAAAGTCAGTAATTTTGTGAAATATGTCTGATTTCAAGAAATCATTTCAAAAACGCTAATAAAAAGATCGTGGCATTTCTATTACTAAAGTACCCGGTATTGATATATATAATATGTTACTCTCACTTGTGAAAAAATTCAAAATATTATTTCAATTTCCTCAAACTTCAAAAAAAAATTAATTATGCGATCTAAAATGTATTGATTTATGGCGCAAGAGGCTAAAAATTATTTTGAATGATGAATTACCAGAATTTCGAATATTATCGGGGTTAATCTACTATGAAATTAATATTTTGGGATGGACTTGTGGATTTAAAAATTTTGAATTACTAGAGTTCGAATTAATGGGGTTTTACTGTACTAAGGCATAAGATATAATAAAAAAATCAAATAAGTGTAAAAGACTTATCATTCAAGCTCACTCACTCACTTACCATCATGCCGTTTCTCCGTGGGGGTAGGCAGAGAGGACAGAGCGCCACACTCTTCTGTCCTGACATACAACTCTCGCCTCATCCACATTCATACATTCGCATGCTAGCTCGCCGGTTGTTGAGGCTTCTAACGGGACCATCTTCCAGTATCTAGTTAATCTGGTCATGCCACGTCTTCCGCGGTTGCCCTCTCTTTCTGGCGCCATCTACACTTGCACTATATATCTTTCTTACCATTCTTTCCTCATTCATTCGCTCAATATGCACAAACCATCTGAGCGACCCTTTTTTAATTCTATTAATTCGTTCCTAATATCTGATTTCGATGCCACATATACGTCTGAAGGATCTCATCTCCACTGCATTCAATCTACTTTCGTTCCTCTTCTGTCCTCTTCTATATTTTTTAATGAGACACTAACCGAATATAAGGTACAAAATATATATATTTAAAAAAACAATACATAACTTATTTCACACTCAACCCAATATCCCAATTACAATTCTGCTCTAGTAACACGCATATATTCAATGTATCAATGCAATGCATTAAATATATGAATTGACATGCCCTGAACAGCAATAGACGTGCACAGTGCACGGTACAGTGAACAAGCAAACAAAATAAATGTGGTAACAGTTATTGAAACGAAAAACATGAACATCGCAAATTTACCAACGGGTGTTGCGGTTGTTGTGCATAAGATCTACAATTGCCAATTTTCACTTAAAACAAATATGTGTGTGTACGTGTGGGTATGTGTGTATGTGTGTGCATACATACAAACCCGCACACATGTGTGAGGAGAAATGTGTCACCTTGCATGTTTACCTCTAGCAGAGTTAGGGCCGGTTGTTTCAAGTTAGATCAAAGTAAGCGTAAATCCTGGGTTAAACTCGAGTTTAACCTCAAGGTTACATGAAATCGCCCAGAAACAGTTCTTTCACTACAAATATTGTATTAGGGGTGTTGCAATTGTGTAAACTAAAAATCATAGACAAACGCATACTCAAATAATTTTGCACATGGCGTCACGTCATTTGAAAGTGGCGACCATGTGCCGACAGCGCTTTAAAAAATTCCGTATCCGATTGTTTGTTGATTAATAACAATACAAAGTAAGTATTCATGGATTTAACGGTATTCAAAAGGTTACGTTGTTAATAAAATGGCAATAAACACTGATAAATGTTTTTTCAGAGAAAGCAAGCAAATTTTTCGACAGATGACGTTCATATCATCAAGTCTGGATAAGAACAATGCTGTTTTACTAAGTAAGAAGTGAAGATATCCACAAGAAGATGAAAAAAGACTAGTGTGCCGCATTACGCAACGAATGTAATGTTTTGTGGCTTTGCGCCTAGCAAAGCTGTCTGACAGATTTTCGAAATAGGTTCAAGAATATGAAGAAATGCGCCAGAAAGGTTAGATTATTGACAAAATTAAGTGTTTTCCTACATATTTAGTGTTTGCGAGTACAATATGTTTTTATTTTATCTATATTGTTTTTCTTTTAGTTTTTCTGTTTATAACCTTTTCTTTGTTTGCAGGTAATAGAAAACTGAAGCCAAAGCCCACGACTCCAAGTGATATGCAGATTAAATTATATGCGATTCAGTTAAAGATTTTCAAAACACTACTAAAGAATCAGCAGGAAATTCACGAAGTTGTTTTGGAAAGGCATAAAGCCAAAAGAGATCTGGCTTCATTTAATTATGATTGAAAGTTGTATTTTTTTATTAAAATTTTCATTTTCCTGTTAATAGTTATATAAAATACAATAAAAGGGTTTCACACAGTGAATATTTTGTTTTATTATTTTTATTCTGCAGACGCCCTCTGTTTCTGCTGCCTTCGACAAACAATTTTCCTTACCATCCTTTCCCTGCTCATCAGTTCCACATGGCCAAACCATGCAACAACATTGGTAACTAACGTTAAAGTTCATAGTCCAGTGGCCATGTCACTGGCTCTGCATGCTGAAGATTCCGGGTTCGATTCCCAATGAGGTCGCAATACGTCTTTCTGATTTCTTTAAAATGTAGGTGTTTTTTCCGGACCGCAATTAAATGGGCCTTCAGGCCCGTTGTAGCATTAAAAGATGCTGTACATATGGTTTGA
>JADDOH010002437.1:0-27878 GCA_016648135.1 Agrypnia vestita
GTTTTAGATTTAAGTGAATAAAGTCAATTTAAAAAAAAAACAAATGTTTTTCTATTCATTCATTTTCAGCTTCAAAATCCTGCAATTAATACGTGCAGAAATATCACTTGCGTGTGCACTACGGCGGCAGGCGACAGAATGGTTGTCCCTGTAGCAGCCGGGAGCGGGTCAGCCGAACCAAGCCCTGATTGGGGGATGGAGGCCAGACGCCGTACGGCTAGACCCACGGCGGCTCCCGACCGCCACATAAACTTTCCTCGAGCTCGAAAGACGAAGAATACTTTAGCATGTCATGCTATGAATCTTATTTTGAGGGATTCCGGAGAAGCGGATGCAGAACCACAGAATCTTCTGCTTTCAAAATGTCCGTCTGAACGGCCCTGAAAACCTTAGGTTTTCAGGGCCGTTCAGAATCTTCTGTGTATAGTTTTCTGAGATATTCTGCCGTGTATATGTGACCTCTCTGGCCAACGTTTCGGATCCCATTGCAGGGTCCATCATCAGGGCTGATGTAATGAGTGTGTGTTGAAGTGTAGGTTAAGTATTGCCTTGAAATACCGAACCGAAGTCAGGGTGTCTCCAAGTTTGTGTTATGTTAAGGGGGGAGTAAGGTTAATTCGTACAAAAAAAGGCATGTTTTTGTGAATTATTTGTGACGACACAATTAAAACCAATGGTACATTAAAGTATGACATTTGAAGAATATTGTGTAAAATTTTCAAGACGAAATAAAAATACGGCAATGGCAGGAATTATTCGGACGTGTCTCGGAAAAAAGGAGAATTGCGGTGTCCATCATAACTTGGTGCTAGATCATCTGAAATGAAAAAATCAAGGTTCATTCGTTAGATATAGGTTTTCCCAGGTAACGCTGGGAGCTTTTTTTGAAATTTCAATTTTTCAATTTTTTGGAACACTTTGAAGGGAAAAACGCGATTTTTTGCGAAAAATATCGACTAATTTGTTATTAAAAAATAAAAATTAATAACAAATTTGAAAAAACTCTCCAGCGTTACCTCGTAAATTATGTATAGAAATAGTGCTCAAAATTTCAAAAGGATCGGTGCAGTAGTTTTGAAGTTATGATGGACACCGACTTTGAAAACGTGAGATGTGGGGAAAACGTTTTAAAGTTTTGCACACTGTAAAATTCAAAATAAAACTCAACACTTATTTTATACTTACACATAATTGTCGATGCCATGTTCACGCAGCAAAGAGCTTTCATCATCAGCAACTTTTTGTCCTTGTCTACGCAAAACTCTTCCAATACAAATAGCACGTCCGGTAGTCCTCAGGTGAGCGCGTCTCTTAGCTGCCCGAGCAGGTATAGAAAATCAGTCTGAGTATCGCTCAAATGTTCATAATTTCGTCAATTTTGCTCCGATTGATTAAAAATAAAATGCAAAAAAAAAGTTAAAAACCTTACCCCCCCCCCCCTTAAGTACTGGGTTGTAGTACCGTGTCGAAAGCAAAGTGTGTGTGTCTTGATGTAGTGTGTTGTGTATCTACTAACGGATGTCGGATGCGGATCGTCGATTTGATTTGTCCTGCAGCGCTGGATACCACGAGGTTTTTAACTTAAGACCGTCATCCCTATTAATGTTTACCGGGTGCTTGTATATTTCAATTGCTTCTTTGACCAGGCGCGTGTGGTGACTTTTGGGCTTTCTTAAGATTTTCGGCTCAAATGAAAAATGGTGGCCCGTATCTAGAAAGTGCTCAGCCAATGCCGATTTTTCCGGGTGACAGAGTTTGCATGCTCTTTTTTGCTCGTCAACCCTCTTTGAAATCGTGCGTGCTGTTTGCCCCACATACACTTTGTCACAATTTTTTCCAGCCTATATACTACAGAAGTCTTCTGCTTTCATTTGTCAAAATTGTGTTTTTTTTTATTTTTGTTTATTTCACCATTTATGTTTTTCAAATTTTTATAACGAAATAGATAATTTTTGTACTTAACGCGAGTTTTTTTATTTATTTTCCAGGTTAAAAATGTCAATATTGTTTAATTTCAAGGAGTTAGTCAATCTTTTTAACATGCTGCAATAGTTTAATTGTACACTTTTGTAAACTCACAATTTTTCCAAACGCATATGCGCTTGGATTATTTAATTAATACATTGCAAATAAAGTTTCACTTTTCTCCCCACCCATCCCTACCTACATAAAAACAAGTAAATAATTCAATATCTTGAAACACACAGTGTAAAATTTACAAACTCTTTTTTATAAATATTCACTATTTTTTTCAAAATTATCTTTATAAAAACATATCAATCTCGTTCGCTTAATTCATTCGTCATTTATAAGCTAGACGTACAATATACATCTTTTTAAATCTTCATTTGTGAATAATTTGCTTTGAGCGTGACATGCTGCTATTGATTTTTTTTTTTAAATAATACATAAATAATATTATATGTTACGCGATCAGTGAAATCTCTGACAAAATGTTGGTGTTGTTTAGTATTCTCGTAAACCTTCCCTCTCTGCTATTCCCAGAACGGCCGGTGCTGCCAGGTGAGTTATATCTTGAGTCCCATAAACCGTAATTTCCGTACATTAAACACGCAAATTTACGACGTGGCAGAGATATCCTCTGACTTTATTTTTTTAAATTGATAAATGTAAACAAGTAGCGGGATACGATTGATTGATCATAATTTGCTAATTTTGGTGCTAAGAACATATGGAACCGTTGGTAAAATGTTGTTGGTACTGGTGTGTAGTTGTTCGCTTGTTGCCTTGTTTTGTATGTGTAGTTTGTAACTGAGTGAGTGTATTTATGTGAGTAGTACCCAACACCAATAAATTAACAATAACCAAATAAAGTTATCGTTCTCGATTCTCGATAGAGATTTCATAAGAATGGCACATAACTTTAATAGAAACTATGGTTTCAATTTTTTTTTATATTGTGTTTATTGCATTTTTAAAATTAAAAAGCTTCAAGGAAGCTAATCAATTTTAATAACCTTATCGGTGCAAACCTATAAAATGTATTAATCGATGCAAAAACATTGTAAGATAAATTATTTGTTAGGTTTATACGAGCCCCGCGCTGACGTCATTCAGGGTGTGTACCTGAGATTCTACACAGGGTAAGAATTTTCACATTTTTTAAAAATTAAAAAAAAATCTATATTAAGTCTTATTTATTTCATACGGAGGTATGAAATAATTGAAGACGTGTGTCATAAATTATAAAAAATCATTTAAGCAAAGCAAACTATCGTTCAACATCGACACACGTCGTATAAACATTAAAATGGAATGTAATCTTTCTTGCGCACATTCGTTACCGCTCCTTGAAAAAAATCGTCCTTCGACGAATAATAATTATTATTCGTTGTTTATTATGAGCCAACGTAATAGTAAAATACATCAACAAACTATCACTTGAAATAAAAAATTAAAATAGCGCATTTTCCCTATTTTTATTACTAACACGCTTATATTAGCTTCAACTGTTAATAGATATTTCACCCGCTTCCCAATATCCAATAGAGATGAAATTTCGCACACAGACGTATTCTCGATGACAATATACGAATCACTAATCAGATTTACTAATTAATCAATGAATCCATCATAATTAAATAATTAAAGTTTTATAAGGGAAATTAATTTATGAGGTCACCAAAATATGGCGCTAGTTTCCTACCGAAGTGATTTTGTACGCTGGGTAGTATTAAGACTAAGAAGTAGAAAATATTTTCATGTAATATAATATTACTTCACACTTCAAATAAAAATATCAATATCGTAAGCGCCCACCATTTGGAGAGTGAAGCAAAAGTATTTTATCCTAAAACTTACTATAATTACATTCCAATATTGACGTGCTTTTTAAAAAAAAATCATGTGGTATAATTTATCATTTAACAATAGTGTTTACAACAATATTGTGATATTTGTGCAGAGTAACAACCAGTGATTATGTGGATATCCAACTTCAGCATTCTGAGGACCTCCTGCAGCGAGCTGAGTTCAACCAAAGCTATCCGACAGTGATTTACGTACACGGATACATAGAGAATTCTGGGGTCCTCAGCATCCAGACTGTAGTATCATCATACCTGGAAGCTCGCCCAAACGTCAATGTGGTTCTTTTGGATTGGTCAAACATGGCTTATGGGAATTACATCACCAATGCAGTGCCTAATACTTATGTGGTTCGATATATAATATAATATTTTATACATGTATTAAATTTAACTTTAACTTTAAGAGAAGAGGGAACCATCTCACACCCGGGGCCGTTCTATGAGCATTAGCTCCCATATCGACCTTACACTTTTGCCACCCATGTTAGGCATTTTTTTAATGCTTAAGCAGCCGTGCTCATCATCCCGCTGATACTCATAAGAGTGCGAGCGGGACGGGGAGTCAATCAAAAAATGATCACCAGATTAACGATAATTCAATTTTTTAATAGTTTATTTTACCGTAGATGGGTTATTGTCATTTCCTAAGTCAGTACGAGTCAGATGCCATCTTCAGGACCTATGTATGTCGCGTCATAACGATAGTCACTAGAAAACGACTCGAAATATTAGCCACAACAATAACCTACTCACGATAAAATAACCCAGAAGACTATAATATAATAAGGTTAAATTCTATGAACATTATCTTATAATAAGATATATTATATGAAGATTAATAATGAAAATAAAAGTTTTTTTAATAATAAAATTTATAAAAACATAACACATATCTCTATAACGAGTCCTATGCAAAAAATGTGCTCTTATTAATTAAATATCGACGTATTAGGTCTTTGTAGATTCATATTCGTAAAAACCATTTTCTCAATTCCATGTTTTTTGGTTGGATGCTTTCGGCAGGACTACGTCCAATTAATTCCTTGTATTATTTCGTCAGTTTTTGTTTAGCCTCTTTATTCGGGCAATTTTCAGGTAGCCGAAGCGGCAGCTGTTGAAGTGAAAAAACTCTCAGACCTCGGACTTCCCCTCGCCAACATCCACCTCGTCGGCCACTCGCTGGGAGGTCAGCTTGTTGGATTCCTTGGCCGAAACTTACAAAAATACAACATGACGATAAAACGGTAATTCTAAGATTATTTTATTTATTTATTTATTTTACCTTCAACAACAACAGACATTACAGATGTCGACTGTCAACTGTTGTGTTATTTGTTCAAAATCCTGTGTTTAAAGTGGTCTTCTTTACTATAAACAAGTTTAAAAAGTGAAGTAGAGTCCGTTCACTTTAGGAAAGCCACTTGCATCAAAGTGAGTAACAGTGCGTTTACAAAAACTCGTAGTATTTTTTTATTGAGTAAATGACAGACTATATAGACAAAAATTAAATATATATTATTTTAGTTTCTAAACCTAAAATAAACACAGGTACAAATATTATAAAAAAAACTCATTCCGTTTTCAAAATTAATGTGATATGAAATTTGTTATTAAATAAAATGAAAACATTGACTTCCTTTATATTTTTTTTAATAAAATACTTTAAATTGGATTTTTTGAAAAATTTCAGTTTATTGAAAATTAAAACTATTAAGTGAATCCATTACCTACTATATCGCATACGTCGTTGGTATTAATCATTAATCAAATTATATATAATTCTCTGCGTAACAATGTCCGTCACCAACGCTGTCAGATTACTAAAATAATAATGTGATAAAATATAAAAATGAGGTATAAGAAGCAAAAAAGCATAATTCTCTTTTTAATAATGTCCATCACTAACTAACGTTATCAAGACGCTACTCTAGATAGCGCTGTTCTTCCATTAACTGGCGGCCGAAATATATAACGTCGCGAAATATATAAAAGCACGTCATTTTGCTGGGTTATAGCTAGTTTAAAATAAATAATAAATAGGCAGTTAGTTTCAAAATCTTATAATTAATTTTAATCAATAAGGTATTGTCGTCTGTATCGAACTCAGAATCCTCATCAAAATTTACATTTAATTGATTTAAGTATCAGTCGCCGTATCTTGATCTTGCAGTCACCGTATCTTTAAATAAAAAATATTAAACAAAGAAGCAAATCCTCCGCGTGACTACCAGTGTGATGCTGAAGTGACCAATAGAGTAGCTTTAAAAAATGAATACTACTACACAATTTACGCGGGTATTTATCTATAAATCTAGGGTATAACACACACTAATGCAAGTAGCCTTCATAAAGTGAACGGACCCTACAGTCGTTATTTTTCAAAGAAATTAAGTTTTAGGAATAATATAGTAAAAATTACAGTGATGACAAATACACGTTAGTATTGTTGACTTCCTGAATTCTGCTCGATTGAAATCGCAGTCAAGAACCCGTAATAAGATCAGACAGTGCTTTCTAGGATCATCTACACATTAAATTGTATAATACTTGTAAAATATTTTATTTTATTAAGTTTTCATAGTAATTCAAAAAGGCGATAGAATTTGAAAGTTCATTTAGCGCCATCTATGGCCATAAACTATAAACATAAGTGACATTGGCAAAACCACCGCAACAAGTTACCGAGTCATTGCAACAGAGCGAACATATAAGAGAATCTGGAAACATTTTTATTTGTGTCAATTAATTTAGATTAAATATACTACACATATCAATTATTTTCCTAAATGTGATTTTCAAAGTTATTTGAAAATCACATTTAGGAAAATAATTGATTCCCACCAAGTGGCAGTGGCACTACAAGAACTTCTAGCGAACAGAAATTTTATGAATATATCGATAAAGAATTACTTTAAAAAAATCTCTTCGACTATTTATTTCATAAATTAAGTTCAGAAATTTAAAATATATTAAGAAAGAAATGAATGAAATACACAAATCCATAGATTACTTTTCGAAAAAAATTGATGATTATGAGGATGAAATGAAAAAAAAGAGTTGCAAACTGAATTCAATAACCGTAAAATGTCCATTAACCAAATACAGCAGCAGTCATAATTCATTCACTCGCATTCATTCACACATAACGCATTCCTGAGAAAACAAACGAGAATCTCATGAGGCTTGTTCCCATCTGGGTATCAAAAATTACAGATTCTAATAAAATTTCATGTCACAGGGTGTCAAAATTAAAGCGAGCAACCTCGCTTCGTCGTAGTGAAACTAGCCAGCCCGAGATGTAGGGATGCTTTACTTGCCGATGTCATAACCGCGAAAACCCTGAAGGAAAATTGAATACCGCGCATGTTGAAATTGAAAGGACAGGGGTGCCTATACATGTGACTGAACATCTTTCCCCTGCAAACAAAGCCCTACATGCAGCCACTAGAATGAAAACAAGAGAAATAAAATATAAATACGTGTGGATTTTTCTGTGATACTTATGATTTGTGATATTTTGTGGTACACCCGTTTAATACTTATCTTTGTGAGTTTAAAAGATGTTTAAACCATATTTTATTTTTACAGAATAAGTGCTCTAGATCCCGCGTTTCCAATGTTTTACTTCAATCCCACGGATCACATTCTGGCTACAGACGCGGAATTTGTTGACGTCATCCATACAGATGTTGGATTCTACGGAGCCCACGTATCCACTGGCACCCTGGACTTCTGGCCGAACAGGGGCAACGCAATCCAGCCTGGATGCCCTCAATTTGCCCCAATACCACTTTCTGAAGATGGTAAACCATATTTTATCTATTTATTATGTGTATTGAATATAATGAATGTTTAAAAATTGCTAATATAATTCCAATTCTCAAATCAAGCAGTAAAAATCATGCTGGTAACTGTCGTCCATTTAGCTTATTAAGTACCCTCAGTAAAATTATTACATTCGCGTATTGTCCAATTTATAAATAAAAATGAAGGTTTTGATCCTTATCAATATGGATTCCAGAAAGCAAGCAAAACCTCTTCTAATAAATGGGCCGCAAATTTTAAACGAAAAGCACGTCCCGCTAGGTAATAACGATCCAAAACCTTTACATATAGAAACAAAAGATTTTAGAATGAATTTACTCGAGCAACTAGAATTAAATAAATATGCAAATGATCCAAATATAAAACTTTTAAATAGTCAACAAAAAATTATCTTCTCTCCACTTCTCAATATGTTTGAAAAACCCAAAATCAAGGCCATAAATTAAAATAATATTTATAAATAACAACTAGATAGAAGATAACAAAAGTGTGAAGATAGATGGCACATATTTAAGTCACCTAAGATTTGCTGACGACATAGTAGTTATAAGTAATAATATCAAAGAACTAAGTATAATGTTAAAAGAATTACACGAAGCTTCGAGCAAAGTTAGTCTTAAGATGAATATAAAGAAAACAAAAATTTTGAGTCCAGAGAACAAAGTCATCACTATCAATGATAAGAATATTGAAAAAGTAAATGAATATATATATATATATACATAGGACACAACACACAAAAATGAACAAAGATAACCAAACAGCAGAATTGCCAAGACAAATAGGAATGAACTGGGCTGCTTTTGACAAACTCAAACGTATCTTCGAGAACAAAGAGCCAAAAAAGAAAAACCTTTGAATCATGCATACTGCCAGTGATGTCGTTACAAAAAAGTGTAGAAAACTCAAATGCACGCAATGATCCATGGAGAGATCCATGCTTGGATGAAGCCTAAGAGATAGAATTAGAAATGACGAAATTAGGCACAGAACTAGAGTAGTAGATATCATGGATCGTGTAGCGAAGCTAAACGCAATGGGCAGGATATGTTGCAAGGCAGGATGCTACGAGATGGCCTCCTAGAGTTCTGAAATGGAAACCTTGGGAGAATAAAAGAGGCATCGGAAGACCTAAACAGAGATGAGCCGATGATATAGCCGCTGTGGGGGGAAAGAAATGGCTACAATTAGCAAACAACAAGGAAGGATGGAAAGGGAAGGAAGAGGCCAATATCCAGCAGTAGAGAGACGAAGGCTGATAAAGAAGAAGAAGAAGATAGAATCACTTACAGAAAACGGGGAATTTTGATAACTAAGCATAACATAGAATTTTGTAAACCGAGGCACCTTTAATGATAAGTGCCCGCGAAAAAAAGGACATTAATATAGGGCTTCACCACAAATATCTAATTACTCTAAAGGGGAAGGGGTAACTTATAATTTTATAAATAAGTCGTTTATATGTGGTGTATCCACTGTTTGATAAAGGCCTTGCAAGCCAAAACAGCTGTCACACTTAAAATAGTTAACCCGCAGAACTTAATAATAATATTTTTTTAAATTAATTTATTTTTAATTTCAGTAATAATAATATTTATTAAAATTAATTCATTTTAAATTTCATTACAAATAATTATAAAAAAAAATTAAATTTCGCTAAAAATAAAATGTGTACTTAATTTTATTTTATTTTTCTTCTTAATGTTCCCTTATACCAGCATACAATTGCTCTCCAGGAACTCGTTATTTATTTTTTTAATATTGTTTGTTTTATTGTTATAATTAATTTCTAAATGTTTTATTGTATTTTTCAATCATATTTTGTAATTTTGATGCAGGTAGGTGTATATTAATTAATTGATTAAAAATTTAATTTTAAAAAAATATTTTTTTATCCAGTTTATAAAGAAACTTTGTAAGTAGGTAGGTACATATTGTCACGGAATGGCAATTAAAAGGAGTATAGCACTTTCTGAATCTCCTGTAATTTGTCACAACACTATCAAACTACTTGACTTAAACTAATGCCTTAACACTAGAATAATCTAGAAAGTTCAAAAATACCAGCATTTTTTTTTTTTAAAATAGAGATGTGAACACGGAATACGTGTCACATCAATATTCTTACTATTTTCAAACTAAGCTAAACGCTTGTGCTATGAAAATAGGACTAACTTGCTAGTCTGAAGTGAGGTTCGAACCCGCAACCTTTGGATCACGAGGCCAGTGTCAGTTTGGATATGAATACCAGGACTACACCGCTGCGAGAGAGTCATCGGGTTTTGACAGTTTGTTCGGTGCGAAGTCGGCCGCGACAGCCAGAGTGGTCAGTCGTGATATAATCGAAGCGATAAAAAGCGCGACTTCTTTATGCAGGAATTGAATATTCTACGAGCGATAAACACGTGTTACCAAGCGATAATAAATTGTTTATAATGAAGTGATATATTGCGAAATAGTGTAGATTAAAGAATAGCGTTATGTTTAATTCGTGTAAAATGACTTTGTACATTGAATAATTAATTAATTAAATGTACTTCAAAGCTAATTAATTTCCAGTGTATTCGTTTGTCCTCCCACAGCCACCTCCACTTCACAATATACTATACTAAATAGAAGATATAACACGAAATTAAATTTGTAAAAAAATACATACATTATGGACAATTTCAGTCATTTTTGAGCTTGATTAAGACAGAGGATTCATGATTGTTTTGACGTTTAACCAACGTCTTAACCGGCGATAAATCCATTGCTACCGCAGTGTTAATCGAAGCGACAGATATCGAGCGAGATTCTTATGTGAGAGAGTTAAGCAGAATGTTTCATAAACCAGTGATTAATTGCTAAATAGTGTGAATTAAAGAATAGTGCTTAAACTTCGTGTACAGTGACTTTGTGAATTTATTAAAATAATTCAATAATAATAATAACTAGTAAATCTATTAATAATCTGATAAATCGATAATAAAATTCCAGTGTTTTCATTGCCTACCACGACCCGTAACAATATAATAATTTGAGGCTATTGGCCATGAATCCTACCGATCATGTAGGATCGTTCGCCTCTAACGAATCTAGTTCACAGGTTTTACATATTGTTCAGAATCGATATATTTTCCCTATCCAACTATGTATACGTAATTGAGGTAGGTCGTGTAGGTTTTTCAGCAATAAGCTTTTGAAAATGTGCATTTTTCGTGACACCTCGAATCTGTTCAACTCCCATCTAAAATCAGAGAATGTCGTAGTTCCACGTTAAAATATTATATTTTTATTATTAATTTAAACCAAGCTCAATACTTCTTGTGCACCGG
Organism: Agrypnia vestita; assembly: GCA_016648135.1. Classification (NCBI taxonomy): domain Eukaryota; kingdom Metazoa; phylum Arthropoda; class Insecta; order Trichoptera; family Phryganeidae; genus Agrypnia; species Agrypnia vestita. Next base: position 10,973 of record JADDOH010002437.1, read on the forward strand.
ATTGGCCATGAGAAGGTTATGAGTCCTCTTATAATTATTATTAAAAAAAAAACTATTCGCAATAATTTGAAGATACTCTGAACCAAAGTCCTCGAAATATATTTTGTGCCTAAAAAACCTACGTAAAAAAGGCCTTCGTCACTTACGTTTTTACAACTTAAGCCTTTTTAAAAATAAAAAGCATAATAATCATTCTCACTAACAAAATATGTCGTGGAAGGTGATTAAAATATACCAAACTCGTATTAGTAAAAATTTTAAAATCTAAAATAATTGTACATAAAAATTATTAGAATATGACAAAATGGCTGTCCCATTGAAAAATCAAGTGCCTAACTGATATTTATTTAGAAATGGATTATTTTTTCACTTTTGTGTATTTATGTACGAACCTATATAACCGTCAAAATTTAGTAAACCTATATCTAAATAATGCATAGAAATGCAAAAAATAGGTTAGTTTTGCTTTTGGCCGAAAACAAAAGCTGTGTTTTTACAAGAATTTACAGAAAGAATAGAATTACATTTTACCTAATTTGAAATACATAGTCGGTTATACATTAGGTAGTTACACAGGATAATGGCATTATCTTAATTATAGTTGTGGTACATTGTTCAAAATTAATTATTACGAGTTGACAGCTGTTGATAATTGGTGATGTTATTTTAGTGGATGAAGTAATTTATTTGTAATTTTCCAGCATTATGTAGCCACCATCGCTCTTGGAAGTTCTGGGCAGAGTCTGTGAGGAACTCGGGGTCTTTCCCGGCGGTTAAGGCTTCTTCGTACGAAGCTTTCAAGAGCGAGAATACTGTCCTAGGTGCTGCATATATTTCCATGGGTATTGATACGGATCCAAGGTAATATAAAGGTTATTAAAAGATTTTAAAGTTAATCAAACACTTCGCTGATTTGGCCATAAGGAGAGAATGGCCTGACAACAAACACAAAGCTTATAACTTAGCACAAAACCAATAATAGTGTCCTGAATGATATGTATGCCTTGGGGCTGGTTGCATCAACTTAGTTTATAGTAATCTTTCATTTAAACCATCTTTTTTACATCAATCAAATTACCCGTTTTTGTAAAAATCTATGCTGAGATCCAATATCGGAGATATTGATGATACAGATCAATTTAATCGAGTAAAATTTTTGGGAAAGACATGACCAACCGGGGCTTATATCCGATAGTGATTATGTGATAGTGATATAGATCAATCGCCCTTCTGTCTTATTAGCCCATGTAACAGACACATATATGCAGTTATTATTTGTAATAAAAACTAAAGATAAAATTATTATATATTATAATTGCGCTCCATCTACAACAATTATTCTACATGTTTCCATTGCCAGCTAAAAAAAATGGTGAAATTGTATAAAGTAACGAGAAGTATAGATTGTTTTAAAATACTTTAAGATAGTATTTAATGCGTAGAAATATTACATACGTAAAATATTATCTACTGGTCATTTACAAAAATAATGTATTTAGTATTCATACACGTTTGTGAATTTCACATTCTTTTTTAGTACCTACTGGTCAGTCTAGCCATCATTGCTCATGCGCGGTGCGTGTCAAACACTGGACGAAATATGGAAATATTGACGTTTTCTCTTTGTAATGTTTATCGCTTTAAAAAGCTACTTTTACATTGAAAAATGTTCTAGTTTGAATCAAGTCGCAGACTTTATAATATATTACAGAAGCACGTGCAGTACATTCATTGTCTTTGATATGCTAGTCAACTATCATATTTATGTCTTTCAGGTTAGAACGTCGCATTCCGAATTTTGTATTTCGGATACCGTTTATCTTTATTTTCTTTATGTTTATTTTTATTTTCCAGAGCATTAATTAATTGAGGAGAGAGCATAAAGAGCGAATATTTCAATATAGGAAAGTTGTTCCCAAATCAATTATAAATGGTTATTGCTATGTTTAATACTTTCACAGAAACAATCAAAAATGCAAAATTAGGATATCGACTTTGTGCGATTTTTCATTATTGTTTGACAACTAAATTATATTTGATAGATCATTCGTTAAATTTAGTGCTAGAATATCCTTTTCAAAATGTGATTGTTTTGTTTTAAGAAATACAAAAAAAATCAGGATTAGAAGAAAAAGCGCAACTTTGAATATGACAGAATACAGGACGAAGTTTTTGAATATGATAATCTGGCAAAGAGTGTTAATTTGACAATTGACAACTGATTAATTAACTTGAACTTTTAATTAACTTGAAAGCATGTTTGTGTGTTTTAGAAGCATTTGATCAAAATATTAATTTTAGTAGGTACTCCGCTCTGGCTTATTAATCGGTTATGAATATTTTTGTCTTAATTATATCTAAACTAACCCGTGAAAAATCACGGGACATAATAATTAAGAACAAGCCTTGCATGTAACACCATATACCATAAAGGCACCACACTTATAAGAACATTACATTTATATTATACTAAAAATAAATGCTATAAAAAAGTTACGCACGTTTCACGAAGTTACGCGGACGAACGGACGGATGGACAGATATACGGGCGGACGGACAAACAGACAACTAAATTATTTTAATTGGGATAGCTACTTTGAAAAATTTGTCAATACTTCGTTAAAAAATGGGACACCCAAATGCGCAACCACTCAAATATAAAGTGATTGTTTGATTTTTAAAACCTACTTGCTTTCACAGATTTCTTATACCTTCTGATCAAAATATAGAATAATATTTTTTTTAAATTAAATGTTTTATATTGTTTTGTTTTTTTCAGCAAAACCGGAGATTATTATCTTATTACAAATGCAACATCTCCGTTCGGAAAAGGCCTCGAGGGTATCATAACGCAAAATTTATAATTTTGGTTAAATCTTCTGAAATTCTTTAAAAAAATATTTCGTAATAAAATCACTTCATTGATAAATGTGTTCAAATTACATAATTTCGTATATAATTTAATCGAAAATCGTACTTACTAATATTATAGTAATGTACACATTCAAATGGCTTTTAGAAGGGCTGTGAAATGCTCCTAAACAGAGGTTTCGCATGGCTTCTACAGGACTAAAAGCCTTAGTCAGTAAATACATATAGGTAAGTATATTCCTTTGTAAATTAATTAGGGGGTCATTTAGTACATTTCATTCGATATAGGTACCGAAATATGCCAAATGGAGTTGCATTTTACTTGGACAATAGTATGAAATAACTGAAGGGGAGGAAAGAAGGGAAGATTGGACGACCTGATTATACTACACACATACATATTTATGTTGCTTCCTATATGCTACGACGCTAGTATTGAATCTGTCTGGGGATTAAGATTGTAATCATTTGACAAATGTCACCAAATCGAAAGTGATGGAGTTCGAAATTGCGATTTTAGATTACAAATTATTTGTTTTGTATGGGCTGCAATAGACGCTTCTGATAGTCTTGCAGTCCCGTCTGAGCTACTTTTCTGCGTACTTTTGCGTGGTTTATTGATGAAATTTTTAAGTGATATTTACTTAAAATATACAAATAGTAGTGTTTTTATTCAAATTTTTTTAAATACTCTTTTTATGTTAATAGGCTTACATGAATTGAATGTCTTACTATTTTTTCATTTAGTTTTCTTGCCGATTTCAGAAAGACGAAATAAACTTGGTCCTTTCAGATTTTAGATTTTTTGTAATTTGTAATGACACGGTCGTGTGAACAGATAATACAGTACAGGTATTAAAAAGATTTGATTCAAACACACATACTTGAAAATAGCATATCTATAGTAAGGTATCATTTTTTACCTTTCGAATTTACGAATTTAATAGTAGCTATACTCAAAAGTTGTATATAATTAAAAACTGCGTTTATAGTTTTCATTAAACTGGTACTTTTGGCTCGCACATTGGCCTTGAAATATAGAGATATAATTAAAGTATTAGGGGGACCGGAAAGTAATCTAAATTTTCACACACTATTTTTACAGTCAGCTTGCGTCGATTCACGGTCCAGAAAATACCTATTTTTTATTACTAGTGGATTGTGAGGGTTGGTGTTTTTCTTTGGAATATTTTTTCCCTTTATTTATGAACGATGTCAAGGCCAACGACTGATAAAGAACCTTTACGTTACTGCTTGCTGTTTTTGTTTGACCAGGAATTGAAAAAAAAAGTGACGAAAAAATTACTGATTCGTATGGAGATATTTTGAAACTTAATGAATGTCCATGGGTGTTTAAAGAATTTTTAAATGGCGATAGGATCACCGGAGATATTCCTGGGATGGAAAGACCTTTAATACTGGATGATGATGTACTGACGTCACTAATGGAGTCTGTTCTCCGTCAAACTATAACAAAATTATCGACTGAGCTTGGTTTATTATGATTAATAGTACAGAAGTGCCTACTTTCATCGCATTTACCGCATTTAACGCATTACCGCATCGCGGTAAAATTAATAAACAAGGGATTTGGTTTCCCCGTGAATTTTCCCTAACCACGGTAGGGCAGCAAAGAATCGTCTGTCATTTTTCTTGACCAGATAGACCCTTCTTTTCGATGAATAGTAACTTTCGTCGCGAAGTAGGTACTGTACAAAAAGACTGGCTTTCTTCGAACAGGGTAGCTCTCCTTACCCCTAAACCATCACTCACAATAAAAAAGTGATAGTTTAGGGTACTAATAATACTCCATTAATGGAGCTTGGATTTTAACTTCTCATACCCATCCTGTTCACCAGTTAATGCCCCATACGATTAACATTTATTTCGATCCATAGAACACCTACTAGTGATAAAAAATTATTACTTTGTCTTATAAAAAATCGGCCACAAATATTTTCTGATGAAAACCCTTAAAATTTATAAAAAGAAGTAATTGAAAAATCACCTGTAACTTATATCGATTACGAAAAGTTCATTCATTTCAATACAAGTTAAATAAAATGATAAAAAGCCTGCAGAAACTTCAATTGGAATGTTTTTCAATTACATACGATTGGAATGAATTGAATTTTTCATAACCAATATTAGTTACTGTAATGAAAGTTCAACGTTTTGTAAAAAATAAGTCAGAAATATTTTTTTAAAAATGCAAATTTTGATGACGCATATCTCCCTAACTATTGATCATCCATAACTATGAGGTCATTGTTGCCTGAACATTTTCGACTCATGATCAAGGCAGGAATATAGTCCTGCAAGGTTATTAATGTTTTCCAAATAGCCCTGTATTGTGACACATCCTATTTTATTTTGTTTATTTGTTCTTTTTACATAAAATAATATAATTTTACATTTAAAATAAGGAAAAAATTTATTCTACTGCCTCTGTGAGGGTCAGAGACTCGTGTATAGAGAAGGAGTATTGCAATATCTAAAATAACATTTTTTAAATTGTACATCCCTTAGCAATCAATTCAAAGAATAATCTAGTAAAATTGAAAGGCTTATTTCTACATTGATGATAGCCCGCCAAAACGATCCTTGAAACATTTTACATTCTGGCGTATTATGAAAATAACAAGATTGTTATTTTGGTTACTAACCCAAAAATAGACATGACGTAGATTTGCGACAGTCTACCTTATTCAGTGATTACTACCCCAGCACTCAAAAATAGACGTCTTTATTTACGCCCGTATAAATAAATACGTCATCGTTATATAAGTTTTCGATAAATATTATATTAAATAACATTTCTCTAGCAACTTTTAAAATATTATTTTAAAAGTTGCTAGAAATCAGTTTGTTTCACACACTAATTTATTAATCAAAAGAGTTAAAATATATATTTAAAACCACTATTTTCATTACAATGATATCTAGAAATATGTCTTGACATTTATCTATTTACGAGTATTGGGGTAAAATAACAAATTACTGCCGATTAAGGACCGGTTGCAACAACTTTCGCTTAAACCATAGATTTTTGCATTTTCCACCAGTTAAACCTTCCATTTTCGTAAATACCTATGATTTTTACGAAATACCTATGATTTTTACAAAATATCTATGATTTTTGCAAAATATCTATGATTTTTACGAAAGATTACCATGAACCAAGTAAATATAACCGGCCCTAATTAATATTAAATATATCAGTATGCATTGCAAAGTCATTAGCTAATTGATGCATGCGAGGTGCGGAATTAATAGCCGACCAGCAGAAATAAAATAATGTCAGTTGCCGTGTATTCCTACGAGGTTAATCACAGGGGTTCGGAGCAGTCGAATGTAGACTTAATTAAAAGTTATGAAGTAGTGGTAACTGGCCCGAAGAATGGACGGAATTGATTATTATCCCCCTCCAAAAGAAAGGTTCTACTCGAAAGAGGGGAAACTGCCAAATCTTTTCACTAATTCCACATTCAAGCAAAATCATGCCGCACATAGTCAACCAACGTTTAAATAACATTGCCTGGCAGATCCCTGGGGAACAAGCGGGATATATTTAAAGGAACTCAGGAGCAAATATTGACAAACAATCGAAACACCTAGTTCAACACGCATGTAATACCAACGGTTAGTTTTATACTCACGCCCACTACTTGTTCTATTAAATCAACAGCAAATATAGGACCGCAGCTAGCTAAAAAGAACAGTCAAGTTAGTGTGCGTATTAGTGTATTCCAAAAACAAGGGATATATTAAAAAAATATATTAAATATTAACACTTATACAGGGTATACACCTATATCAAGGAAACAAACATCAAGGAAAGATAGAAGGGTATGTAAGAGGTCTACATCCAGCAGTGGAGAGATGAAGGCTGAAGAAGAAGAAAAAAATTCAGTGTGACTCATAGCTAGTAACAAAAACTTTACAGTTGGATTCCTGCCTTGATAATTAGTCGAAAATGTTCAAATAACCATGGCCTAATATCGATAAATACTTATTAGGTACATTATTAAAAACCTTATTAAAAAAATATATTTTCAATTTTTGCAAGGTTTCTATCATTTTATTGGACTGCATTAAAGTGAATGAATTTTTCATAATCGATATGGTTACTGAAATGGTAGTTCAACTTTGAAATATAAAGAAATTAAAATATTGAAAAAAAAATGCACACATTAGTACATGAAACTTTGATTGCATATATCGATAACTATTTATATTAATGATTGCTTCAACATTTTAGACTCATAATCAAGGCAGCAATCCATCTGTAAAATTTTTGCTACTTGATGAGACACAGCACATAAATTGCCTAAAATTTAATTTCATGAAATACATACAAGTAAAGATAAAAGTAACAGTTTTTGTATTTTAAAACTATATTATTATAATAAAAATGAATATAAAATTGTTTATATTTATGCAGGGCGTCTCATAACTCGTAAAAAAGACTTCGGGGGAGTTTTCTGCTTTCAATTTTGAATAAAAACTGTTCTTTACGCTTTGAACATAGTCTGTAATTTATATCAAATATTAAAAATTCATTCGCTTTGCTTCGATATAAGTCAAATAAAATGATCAAAAAAAAATTTTTTGAAAAATACTTTTTACAAGGTTTTTATTATGGCGAATGAATTTTTAATCTTCTAGATAAATAAGCTACTGTACTTATAGTCCAATGTTATGCGAAAAATAAGTAGGAAATATTGAAAAAATGCAAACTTTGATGTACATAGGTAGCTTATCTCCTTAGACATTTCACCCAAAGTTTAAATAATATGACGAATATAAATTAAGTCAGTTCAGGGTCAGAGATTGGATACATATAAAACTTTTCAAAATTTCGCAATACGTCAACAAGCTTAATTTTAAGTCCTGTACTTGTTAATAAAACGTCACATTTTATATCATCTAAAATTCGTCAATTTTAATTGCTACCAATCCATTAAATTTATTCAACGTCAGTACTTACCATTGATATCTATCGGAATTTTCACGAAACTTTTCAAGACCATTCTGAACGCTCTTATCAAATCGTTTAAAAGATGGCAGTGTTGGTAAGAATTTTAAAACTGTAATAAACAAATGATAAGTAATTGGTTCATATATCAAATTAAATAATATTTACTTCATATGTGTGGTATAAAAGCAAAGGCAGCAATATCCAAAAAATAAATAAATGTTTTGAATGCAGTCACCGAGGATTGCTAATTTAAAATGTACTGAATTCTTAATTTTATGTATCTCTTCCAAAATCATGTTGCCTATAAATTTATGAAATATGTTTGCTATTAAATCTCGAATTCAGTACATTATAAATAAGTAATCCTTGATGACCGCATTGAATTTTTTTGGATATTGCTGCCTTTGCTTTTAAACCCCACATAAAACTTCTACGCCTAATTTGAACATGGATATTTTTGTTTGTGAAAATAATTCAAATTTGTAAAATAAGTTGTATTTGTGTCTCTGATTGTCATTTGATTTTATATAAATGTTCAAATACACGGAATACTCAGTTACATTACATGAACTGTTTGGTCCTCTTCAAACCCTTCACACGTCGTGGATGACTGGTTCGAAGTTTCCTTATTAGTCCTCGTATTTCGCAATATGTTTGTTCATGTATTATGATTGCTAAAAATATATTTCATTCGGTAAACAGATGGGTGAAGGTCGACCTTAGTCGGGATCTTAGACTATTGGAAGATCTCAGAGGATTCTTCCGGCTGCGCCAATTAAATTTCCCACACAAGTGTATTGGTATTTAGGGTTTTACTTCATTTAAACACCTACGGGAGAACTAATAAATTTATTTAGAAAAACTCCAGGATGAAAACCAACAACAAAGTGATGCATTTTCCACTATTTTTTTACTATTTACTAGCCGTACACCCGTGAAAAATCACGCGACCTATAATTGCAAAAATTTTAAGCTGAAAATTCATTAATAGAAAACTTTTTTTTTTTTTTTAAAGGTAACCTCATTCGCATAAATCTAAAACTAAATATAGTAAATTCATAATATATAAACATTCCTTGAAAAATCACGCGACTTAATAATTGCAAAAATTTTAAGCTGAAAATTCATGAATAGAAAACATTTGTTTTTTTTTTAAAGGTAACCTCATTCGCATAAATCTAAAACTAAATATAATAAATTCATAATATATAAATGTCAAGACCGTGTAATTTGGTGGGAGCGGGTGGGGGCAACCCTTGCATGTTGCCTGCACCTGCCTAAACCCACGCTGATTATCTCTGCGTGGTCACACTGTAATTATTTAGTTATAATTCCAGCGTCATTCCAGCAAGTTGTGGGCTTCAAGGGCAGTCAGACAGCGAAGTTATTATATTTAGATACTATAAATGCCGCGTTTCTTAATTCATAATTATTTTTTTCGGAGGAACTTCTTTGGTGTTAGGTAATGTAAACAATTCTACGAGTGCATTACCCTGAAGGGATGTACTTACTTTATCTTAAGTACTTCAACTTTGAGATAAAATAAATGTAGACCCCTTTCCATTTAAGAAAGTCAATCGAATTAGTATGTGTTGCCTCGTACGCACATTGTTAAGAGGATCCATTTACTACTCATGAAGTATTTCCTTAAAAAATATGAACAAATATATTGTTACAATATCAAAAAATTATAACCCCGAAACACTATTTTAGTTTTCATGCAATAGAGTTATCTTTGGTACACTAATTTCGTATATTTTCAAATAAAGACCATATATTTTATTTACAAATTGATTGTATAAAGTTTGAAAAAGAAGTGGTGCTATTCAGACATTAATATTTTTCGACAAGTTGTTAAATATATCGTTTTAAAAAAGACAAAAATTTAAAAAAAATAATCCTATATTGCAGTATCCATAAAACCATTAAAACATCGATTATTTTAATTAAATTTTACATGCGTACTAAGAAAATTTCACTGTCATTAATATAAAAATATTCAAAAAATTATACCTCATACTCAAGAAGTCGAATTAATTAAATCGCGGGCTCGCCGCCGGCAGCGGCGCGGTGCGCGACCGCGGCGGCGGTGCGAACGGGGGTGTAACAGACAATAACCGCGCGAACGCGGCGGTGCGAACGGGCGTGTAACAAACTATACGATTTAATTAATTCGAATTCTTGAATATGAGTTATAATTTTTTGAATATTTTTATATTAATGACAGTGAAATTTTATTAGTACGCGTGTAAAATTTAATTAAAATAATCGATGTTAATGGTTTTATGGATACTGCAATACAGGAAAAAAAACGTTTAATTTTTGTCTTTTTTAAAACGATATATAAACTTGTCGAAAAATATTAATGTCTGAAATGTCTGAATAGCACCACTTCTTCCAACTGTAGAAATCATTTTTTAAATAAAATATTTGGTCTTTATTTAAAAATATACGAGATTAAGTGTATCAAAGATAGCATGAAAACTAAAATAGTGTTTCGGGGTTATAATTTTTTTGATGTTATAACAATATATTTGTTCATATTTTTTTAAGGAAATGCTTCAAGAGTAAAAAAATTGATTAAAAGCCTGTTTAGCTATGGGTTTTGCAAAATGATTTAATAAGTTTAGTTAAATTCAGCAAAATCGAGAGCAAATACGAAATTCGTGTATTGGGGCATCTTAAACTTTCTTGACATTTAACTGTGGACGTGGACAAATATACAATTAACCATTTTGAGAGCAAGTTTTTGTGTTTTAGAAGCATCCATTTAAAAGAATATTAATTTTAAATTCCCCGCTTTGGCTTTAAAATCAGGAATTTTCTTAACATACGTTGGGCCTAGCAATATAGGTAAGCAATCGGCGACAGCCAATAGTCAACGATAGTCGATTGCTTAACTACCAGTAATTTTATAATTACTCTCTCCGCATGTAGGTTTGTTACACCACACCACCAAAACACACGCAATAGAAATTTATATTAATAATAAATAAGTAGGTACATACCTGCAATACTTCGTTTCAATATTTTTATTTATTAAATAAAAATCTTTGCCATTCAACATTTGTATGCCTTATTTAATCATTTTACTGCTAACATGACATACATTTTTAACATTCATAATAATAGACGAACATTCCTTGTAAAGAATTATTAAATAAAATTAAACATTTAAAAGATCAAAGGTAAGGCTTGTTATTCGAAAATACATGTGGACACATAATATAAATAATAATAAATTAGAAAAAATCAAAAAAGATGTTTCATACTGGTTCATGAATATAAACTCGATAGAAAATCAATACCTTTTAATACATAATAGTTAATAAAAGCAAATGTATAATTGCTATCTATATTGTAGCACAACTCTGTGGTATCTTGTACCTGTGGTTTTCCGTTCTTGTACATTTTGTGTATCCTAATTTAGACCTTCGTGTCCCCTTCCATAAGGCGATTTGGAGTTGGTTAATAAAAAGTAATCGCCAAGAGAACTGAAATAAAAAATATAGTTTTTTTTTAATAGAAAAATGAGTAGGTACTGGTTAATATTATTATGTGAATGTTCAGACCTCCGATCAGCATCGATCCCCATAAATACGGTGCTTGTGGTTTCATTCTGCCAATCGACGTCCCTCAAGAAGCGGACATCTGTAAAAGGGGGGATCTTTCGTGCCTCGAATGCGTGAGGGTTCAGTACCGACTCTGCCCAGTATATCCAAGACCTTTGGTGGCTGCAGAAAACTAAAAATTTAAAAGCGTTATTATTTAATATAACTAACTACTTTTAAAAAAATCTAGAAAATAATATTTAGTAGAAATACAGTATAGAAATATTTTTAATGACATATACTTTTTTACAGACATAATTCCTGCACTGTTCTTCAACACACAGTGATATCCACAACAGTTTAGTCTATGATTTTGATGATGTTAATGTCAATATCGTATACACATATTGATTATACAGTCGTCACTCTCTATAACGAAATCAAAGGGACCGAGTAATTTTATTTCGTTATAAAGAGTGAGGATCAAAATTAACTTGTATCCTTGCAAAGTCTAATCTCTGAGTCCGAATTTCACCGTAGGTACACGAATTATAGTTTAAAAATGGTGTAAAAAATTGCCGCTAACGAGAACAAATCTACAAAGTTTATGTAAAATATTTTATTCGTTTGGGGACATTATTATACGCATATTAACAAATTAATGTTCATAAAAGGAAAAACATACTATACAATATTATGTAGACTAATATAAAGAACCGCACCGTAATAAGAAATACAAAGTTAAATAGAGTTCCACAAAAGAATAATAATACAAAGTTAATTCAATGCAATTGATGGGGGAGTAGGAATGAATGGGCAATAATTGGTTGTTTACGATTATGGATGAGGGAGGGAAAGCCATCAGATGGGTGTGTAGGTAGATGATTGGCTAGAATCTATTTGACCATACCGAGTTACATATACTTGATAAACACGTTTTCAGTATAGCAAGGTTAACGTTTGAAAGTATAACCCGGTGTTTAAATAATACATGTAGAGTAGACCCTTTTTTTTCCTCCCAAGCAAATGAATGGCGCTAGGTGTCCTTTGGTGGAGATGTACAGGAGACATTCAAGACACGTATGGATGGCCTACAACATGCGTTTGGGGGAGAGTGTTCCTAAATCTACTTTCCCATGTTAATGAATAAGTGTCCACTATGATTTCAACATGTGAAAGGATAGTTCCCAGGCATCGCTCGTATTTAGACCGATTTACAGATCATATTTTCGTAGTACAGTGCATATGGTAGGTATACCTTTTTCATCAACAATTGAATTAGTATGTGTAAGCAGTGAGTACGAGGCTTTGTTTCTGGCTTGGTATTTATGTACCTATACCCGTTAACATCAACACAACTAAACAATGTGCGTCGTACGCACGGCTTACACATACAAATTCGATTGTCTTTCTCAAATGGAAAGAGGTCTACATAATGTGTGTATAAAAATTTAAACTAAGTACTTACCTAAAATAATAAATTAAATTAAGGTAAATTGTAGAAGTCTCACAGAGACGAAGTTACTTCCATGGAAAACGTGTATGGAAGTCGTTGTAGGGTGGTCCAAGGCTTATGATCTGTATGAACTGGTTTGAGCAATCACTTTCACAATGCAACGTTCACGATTCCTCCGTAAGAACTGTCTACGACAAAATTCCTTCAAATATTTGAAAGAAAACAGATTTAGAACAAATATACGACTTTCAAAAATTTTACGTGGATGTTCTTGCGGTGGAATGAACGTTGCATGTGTGCAACGTTCATTCCACCTTAAGCCAGCTCATACTGTCATGAGACCTGGGCCTCCCTAAAAAGACTTCCTTACAAGTTTCGTCTCTATGAGAATTGTATAATTTATCCTAATAGTTAACAATTATCCCATTTGCAATAGATTTAGCGACCTTGCTCTCTGACGGAGTCCTCCGGGCAGCCGGGCTGCAGGACCCCGCCGTTGGGCCAGAAGTCGGCGTCTCCGCTGTGGCGCCGAGTGCCGAACTTGGTGGCGTCCGTGTGCACCGCGTCCACGAACTCGGCGTCCGTGTCCTCCAGGTGCTGCGTGCTGTACACCTCCGTGTTGAAGCCCGGGCCCGCCGGGTCCAGGGCGCTGATTCTGCGGGAACACACATATGCACGAGGTCGAGGAGGCTGACACGGACCGACTACGTTGTGAGAAGCGGCTATAGTCAAGAATACAACCGGACTTGAATTTTGATGAAAGAATAATTGTTCCTAGTGTAATAAAGGGTCCTGATTACATAAATGAAGTCAAATTTTCCCGCTTGCTGGTTTAAATGCAGTTATTTCAAGTTTAAAAATGATACATTTTGACACTTTACGCCATGGATGCATATACAAAATATATGTTTTTGCTGTTTTATTCATAGAAATTGACAAATCACGTTTATCATAAGTGGGCCCAGTGGGTCAACTATACGATCCTGCATTACGCATATAATGTATGCCCCACATTACCTAAGAAAATATCATTGCGAATTTGAATCCGTTTTTAACGCAAAATTGGCCTTTTCCCTACCGAATAGGTCATCTAGACTAATTTCCGTTTTTAACACAAAATTGGCCTTTTTCCTACCGAATAGGTCATCTAGACTAATTTCCGTTTTTAACACAAAATTGGCCTTTTCCCTACCGAATAGGTCATCTAGACTTATTTCCGTTTTTAACACAAAATTGGCCTTTTCCCTACGGGATACGTCGCCTACACTTATTTCCATTTTTAATACAAAATTGGCCATTTCCCTACCTGATACAACATCTCGACTTAACATTAATTTTCTGTGGTTTCTTGTTTTATTATATGGGCATCTATGGCGTGAAGTGTCAAAATGTATCATTTTTAAACTTGAAATAACTGCTTTTAAACCAGCAAGCGGGAAAATTTGGCATTTACATTTATGTAATCAAGACCCTTTATTACACCAGGAACAATTTTTCTCTCATCAAAATTCAAGTTCGGTTGTATTCTTGACTTATTCCTGAGAAGCGAGAATTTTAAGACTCACCAAAAGGTATTTAACCTTTCCTCTCCGGTGCTGCAAACTGAGTTGGCATCGTCTCTAATTATTATCTCAATACTTAAGAGACGAAAATAATAATAAACCAGACATAGGTATACGTCGGTATTCGGTGTTCGTCGTAATTAAATAAGAAGATTTGTATATTTTCACAGTCTCTCTCAAAGTAAAAACCTTTATTTGCGATGTCCGATTTCTCCGGACTGGTCTGACAGCTGCGCTCCGCCGCAAACGTTACCTCACAATTCTCAAGTTTTGGCTAAAATTACATGAAATAAGTACTAATGCTTACAGAAAAAATATTATTTCATATGCACTTAATAATTTATTTTCCCACAGCGTCATGATGTAAAATTATGGCAAAATTGTCATTGTCCGTTAGACCATACAAAAGTGAAATATTGTTGGACTCTATTTATATTTGACGTTTGACTGATAACCGTCATGTACTTGTTTCTCCCTCTCACCACACCACCGACGTAAACCTACACCTCGTTTATTTATTTTTATTTTCGTCTATTTGTTGGGATAAAAATCTGACATCCCAATATCGCTATTTTCATAATAGCGTAGTAGGTACCTATCTCCGTACAAATAATAAATGCCTACAAAGTTCAGATACTCCTTCATAATATATTTATGTATTCAATAAAATACATAATTTCAATATACTGGATGTCTCATAGCTAGTAGCAAAAACTTTATAGGTAGATTCCTGCCATAGAAAATGTTCAAGCAACCGTGACCTAATAATATCAATAGTTATGGAGCAATGCAATATCAAAGTTTGCATTTTTTTCAATATTTCTGACTTGCTTTTTGCAAAAAGTTGCAAAACTTTCATTGCAGTAACTTATATCGATTTTGAAAAATTCATTCTCTCTGATTAAAAATTCATTAATCGAATAAAATGATAAAAAAACCGTAGCAAAATTTTAAAATATAATTTTTTACAAGGATTTTATCATTTTATTTGAGTTGTGTGAGTTGAAGCAAATGAATTTTTCATAATCGATATAAGTTACTATAATGATACTTTTTGCAAAAATAAGTCAGAAGTATTGAAAAAAAATACAAACTTTGATGTCGCGTATCCGCATTTCTATTGATAATTATATCACGGTTGCTTGAATATTTTCGACTCATTATCAAGGAATCCGCCTGTAAAATTTTTGCTACTATCTATGAGACATGTACTTGTACGTATAAGTATTTACCGGACACAACAATGATAAGTAAAAATTAAAAACATTCATATTTATCCTACTTAAAAATCTAAAAAAGTCTAGGTGTCGACTGAGCACCGAAACGCGCGTTTCTTAGCACCAAATGGGGACGGAGGCCAAAATTGATCTCAACTCAACGATTAAGTGGCCCAAAAATGAAATGGGCGAACACAGTGAAGAAAGATGCTAATAGGATGCAGGTTTTCTACTGGAGGCACTTGGTAAAGACAGATATGCCTTGTGAATTTTTGTACAGTCAAGCATGGAGCTGGGGGACCAGTAATGATAACAAACAATGGTGGTTTTTAAAAGTATTTTAGCGTGTCACTGTAAAACAGCTATTTCACGTGTCAACAATTGTAACTTTTAATCACCTTCACTTTGGTCACTTAATGTGCTTGTTTGTCTCGTGATTAAGATTAAGATTAAGCGCTCGTTCAGACACTCGGGAATCGCGCGTTTTGAAACCGCAGATTTGTGTCATGTGTTCAGACAGCGGCGATTAGTAAGCGATTGGTGTGCGCGAATAGCGTCAGTTTGAAAATGGACTGTGGTTGCTCATAAAAAAAAGAAAAAGGCAGTATTGGGTGCATCCAGTATTAAGTGATAGTAGGTACATGGTCAATACGTAACATTATATCCCAAATTGAAAATATTTGAGGGAAAAATTTTTGACTATTTGAGAATGTCAATAAAATCTTTTGATGAACTAATTAAACTGATCAGGGAAGATATTTATCGAGCTATAAAACACATATGGGGGCAAGCGTGTCACCAGAAGAAAAACTTGTAGTAACTTTGAGGTAAGATATTTATTTATTGTTCATCAAAATCAATCACCATATATATTTTCTATTGCAGTAGACGACTGCGAGCCAGAACGTTGTAATGATTGCGATAATGGCGATGGTGGTGCAGGTGAGATGACAGCAGAAGCTGATAGGCTCCACAGTAAGATAGGCCAATAGCTAATAGTATTTTCTAGCGGTTGAGTGGCGGTAACCGCGCAATTACGTCTGAACGATTGCATAAACACCTACATAAATAAGACCCACGCGGATCCCACGCAATTCTAAAACCGCGCGGTTCCCTTTGTGTCTGAACAAGCCCTAATGATCAAGACAGTCACATAGTAATCCAATGGTGGTGGTTTCAAATCTCACTCCAGGAGACAAGCGATTTCGTCCTCGTTTCGAAAACGTTTCGCTTTGTTAGAAAATAGTTACAATATCGATGTGACACAT
>JADDOH010002439.1:0-25344 GCA_016648135.1 Agrypnia vestita
AAGAGAGGCGCTAATGAGCTCTGGGGGCATTGTTGCTTGGGGTTATCTACTATCTCTCTTTGGTAGAATTTTCGGAATGTGATTTCACTCTGCCAGTTTCCCCTTGACAAGATCTCCTCTATCGGGTAGTTTTCCAGCCAATTCAACGAAGCCACAGCAGAACGAACACTTCCTGGCGTTGCTTCCACTCCAGCCTCTCTTAGGATTGACTTGATCCAACCACCTATTATTGTCCGTGAAGCTGGCTTTACTTCACCTGCTGTCGTCACAAATAGTTCTTTCATGTCCGGCTTTCGTCTCGGCTGTGATAGTGAGACCAGCTTTCGGATCCAAAACAAGGGGTTGATGTTCCTTTCATCCGATGCGCTCAACCTCCATCCCGATTGTTTGTGTCTTGCCGTGTCAGTCTTCGCTCCAAAGGCTGGCCATAGCGTGATGGAGTCTCCTTTGTCGATCAATCGGTCCGGGGTGACTCTGAGAAGTGTCAGATCTTGGACTCTTCGCCCAGATGCCATGATGAGTAGTATGGCCTCCTCCTTGACACGTCATACAGGCTGTTCCTTGGCGGGTTTTCACGTAGCCACTCCACCACTACTCGGGGGTTCCAGATCGGGGGTCTCTCAGTGCATCCACCAGAAACC
Organism: Agrypnia vestita; assembly: GCA_016648135.1. Lineage (NCBI taxonomy): Eukaryota > Metazoa > Arthropoda > Insecta > Trichoptera > Phryganeidae > Agrypnia > Agrypnia vestita. The sequence continues at coordinate 642 of JADDOH010002439.1, forward strand.
GAGATGGCTTTAAGGACGTGCCTGACGAGGAAGTTCGAGCTAATCTTATCTGCATCAAGAGCTGGGCCACAGAAGGATACGATTGCCGATTTGTGGACCAATATTGTTCGAGGGGCTAGCCCTTCGTGGATGAACAGGTTGGCCAGATATCTTGCCACTGTTGCAGGGGGAGGGTTATGGTTGGACAGAATGCGTGGTACACCATCGCTGCCACCTATCCCAGGCCGGCTTGTAGGTGTTCAGCGTTGAGCCTCTCCAGCCAGATCTGAACAGCTGCTGTTCCTCCTGGCTCCAATCCGCTATAGCCTGTTCCCACCCACTGCTATTCTCCAAACTTCCAGTTGGAGGTCCGACACCCTCGGTGGGGGAAACCCTGTCGACGTATCGATCAGGACGCTCTTCAGATCTCTTACGCTTATTGGCCCTCCCTTTGCTCTTTGTTTGAGATCGGCCCTCCAGAATGTCTTCTCCCATCTTGGCACAACTAGGAGAAAGGTGCCTCTTGTCAGGTTCAAGTGCGCCAGTACTCTTGGGACGAGATTCGGCGGCGGAAATACCCAGGCCAGCTCGTAATCCCAATGCTGACTGAATGCGTTGAGATAGGAGGCCGAGCAATCGGTTGAGTCTAGCGACACGTAGTTTGGCACCACATGGGCGGTGGCCGATGCGAAGAGGTCGATCTGAGGACGTCCCCATATTCGGAATATTTCCTCTGTCGCTGGTTCCAGGAGGTGCCATTCCGGGAGTGGTGTCCCCCGTGAGAGTCGGTCCGCAATCCCGTTGTATCTCCCTGGAATTTACTGCGCTGTCAGAGATATTTCCTGCTGGTCGATAAACTCTAGGAGGTCTCGAGTTATCTTCAGAAGGCCCAATGATCTTGTCCCCCCCTCCTTGTTGATGTAAGCCACTACTGTCTTGTTGTCTGTCTGCAGTAGGGTCTTCGTTCCTCTTAGCAGGTAAGCGTGATCCCTGATCAATGCGTAAACAGCAAAGGCTTCTTTCTGGTTGGAATGCCACCGCATCTGCTCTGGGGTCCACTGGCCTGATATCGTCTTGTCGTCCACCTGGCCGCCCCAACCTGCGTCCGCTGCGTCTGTAGTCAGGAAGTGGGAGAAGGGGGGCTTCGTGTATTGGGCAGGACTCCCCTACGGCCTCCAACCACCACTCTAGGTCTTGCCGAACCGCGGCAGGAAGCTCCACTTGTCTGGATGGCTCGTGCCTCTGCAGCTGGCGGCTGAATCTCTGCAGTCTTCGGCAATGCAAACGACCCCGAGGGGTGGCGAAGTTTGCGAAGTTGAGTCTCCCCAAGAGGCCTAGAACCTGCTTGGGGGAGCAACTGCCGGCCTCGATCGGGCGGCGCAGTACTTGGCGAAGGCCAGAGCACTTGCGGTCCGAGAGGGATTTCTGGTTGGCTTCGGTGTCCCAAGTTATGCCCAGAAACTCCAGCTTTTGGGTAGGTATAAGGACACACTTGTCGCGGTTGATGCACCAACCCAGATGCTGGAACAGATTGACCGTCTCTACTGCCTGGGTCGCTAGCAGGTCCCTTGACTGATTGGCCAGAAGGAAGTCGTCCAGGTAGACTACGGTCCTTATTCCTCTCTTCCGCAAGAGTCCCGCTAGCCAGTTTGACAGCGTTGCGAACATTCTCGGGGCTGATGACAGGCCAAAGGGCAGGCAGGTCATCTGGAGAAGTTCCCCTTGGTAGTACAGTCTCAGGAACTTTCGGTGCGATTCCGCTATTGGTAGGTGAAAGTATGCCTGGGTTAGGTCGATTTTCACCAACCAATCTTTGGGCTGGAGGAAGTCTGGGACCCGAAAGTGGTTGAACAGCTTAAAGGGTTTCGCCTCCACAAAGGCATTCAACGCCTTCAGGTTGAATATCGGCCTTAGGGAGTTGTCCGACTTCGGAGTTAGAAACAGATTTGAGATGAAGCTCGGAGAATGATCTGCTCTTTCCAGCACGCCTGACATCTTCAGGGCCTGAATGTGACTCGACATGTCTCGAGACTCCTTCGTGCTGAAGCTGCTTAACAGCTGCCTGGTGGGGAAGACTAACGGAGGTTTGGCCACAAAGGGGATTCTCGCGCCCTTGAGGATTCTCAGCACTATAGGTGGTGCCCCGAACTCCTTCCACTTGCTTTGGAACCTCCTCAAGCGTCCTCCCCAGAACTGGTTGTTCAGCCTCGCGTCATCTTCTACCTCTACGGCTACGGTCACCAGCGGGTTTTCGGCCGTGGTCTGCCTTCCGGATAGGTCTCCTGTTCGGGTTCCCTGGGCCTCGCTCCCTGTTCCTCGGCTCCGGCAGAAAGGGCTTACGGGACTGGAGGTATCCCTGGTTCGGAGCTCGACGAGAAGTTGACGGCTGGGGCTGAGATGTTGACGGTTGGGCCAGGTTTCGGGTTGCGGGCGAGACCATCACCTTCTCCTGGCCCCCGTTCTTTAGGATATACGCCGATAGCTCTTCCCTATTGAACAAGTATCCCGAGCTTGGAGGGATTTTGGCCGCACCTTCTCGCACGAAAGGGTCTTTGAAGCCCTCCAATATGGCCTTTCGCCGGTTCAGTATACACTCTGCCCGTCTGCCGCACACAATCTGCAGGATGTCGTCCGAAATCTTATTGTACGGAGCATCGCTGGTGAACATCGACTGAATCCGCTCGAAGAGAGCCGAAGCGGACAGATCCGTGCCGGGTTCGGATGCCCAATTCACCAGCGATTGCATCCCGTCTCTCAGGGTCTCTCTCTGGGCGAGCAAGGCGTTTGAAAGCGCGGCGAGCGATCTTTCCAGCAAGCCAGTATGGGTCGGCGCGTTATCGACCCTTCTCAAGTCGTCGTTCACCGACAATTCCACAAATGTGGGAGTCGCCGCGTAGGTTCTCTGCGTTTCCGCATAGCGAACGCCTGACCACTCGTCGGAATCGAAGTGTTGCAACTTCGAGATCTGTTCGATCCGCTTCGGGTCCGCTCTCGGTACTGGCGGCTCCTTCACGACCGTGCTGAGCTTGCCGAACTCCAGCGTATTCTTCGCCCTTCTGAGGCTCGGCGGCGGCTGAATAAAGGACGCATTCGCGTCCTCCACGCTGGGCTCGCTCGCGGCCACGTGTTCCGGCGTTGGCGGCGTTGTTGATGCAGGAGCCGCGCCGCCCGCTAACAAGGCCTCCGTCAGAGCAGTCACCTGTTTTAGCAGGTGGTCTACACGCGGGTCGTATGCTACGCGGCGTCTCTTTCGACTCGGTTCTTCGAAAGAAGATCCGTCATTCGAGGATACCGGCGAAGGAGCTTGCTCGTCCGCCATCTTGTTAACAAATCGTTTGACGAAATTCACGGGATTTACACTAAAATATCAACGTCCTGTCGCACTATGTTAAAAATTTGTATAGTCTAATGTTTGTTAACCTAGGGATCAAAAATTAAGGGGGTAGGTTGCAATAGAAACACAAAAAAATCACAACAAAAGTTGGCGTGTCTAAACGCGTGCAAATGGCGCGAAACAACGACGTTATATGAAAGAAAAACCGTTGCGCCGACGTAACCGGAAACAGGGATACCAGCGGGAATAAATTGTCGCAAACAGGGAATCAGAGGGGGTAGGAACGCGTGTATAAGAGCCGAAACAGCAGGCTGTTCTCTCATAATGGATTCCAGGCGTCGAGACGGAACACAAAATAAGAGATTATAAGATTTGGTTCTAATTTATGCAGATTCAAAAAACACTCGAACATTCTGGGCAATTCACAAAAAATTGAACCAGATATTTTGGGAAAATTTGAATCAGTTTATTGGACTTATATTACAAAACGAATGATTTTTTGATATCCGATGTTTATTAATACAAGTACCTATATTTTAACACAATATTCCAACAGTTTACAGAAGGTAAGTCATAATATCGCTTTTCTACATAACTATTGATTTATTTGAGGACATCGATGTTACAATTTTTTTTTACTTATGATTTTACGTATGTTGATTAAATATATTTTGTTTTATTTGCTTATAATTAATTTGATTAAAATAAAAGTTTTTATAATTGCCTCTTATTTAAAATATGTTTTTTCTATTAATTAATTTATTTTTTAATTGAAAAAACCCTGTTTTTACTCCCTTTCTTTTAACTCGTAGCGTCTGCGGTTTGTTGTCTGCCGGAAAACTTTGGATCGATTTTTAACCCTTTTTCCGTGATTCATTCGAGCTGAAACTTTGCAAGCAGGCTCGTGGCGACGATAAAAATTTTCAAACAAAAAAAAATCGTTTTAAAAAATTTAATAATTACAGTATAATTTTGGACCTTTCGAAATTTTAATGGTTTTTTCAAATTGGAATCAATACAAATGAGTAATGACCCCGACGCGTGCAGTAGGCACGAATACTGATTCAATGAGAAAGGGAGTATAATAAAAACTTGGTTTTTTATGGGTTAGTTTTTTAAAAAGATATACAGTATTAGGTATTTAGAAAATTATTGAATTGTAAAAGTAAAAGCCTACTAGGAGGTTGAAAATAGATAAATAATTTTTATTGATCAACAATTTAGATTGGAACTAGCCGTACTCTCGTAAAAATCATGACAGATTGATCGGCGACCGTTACGCATTGCCTGAGCAATTGCGTGTTGCGCGCTGATTGCGTGTTACACTCTACCTATCTAAATACGTAATTCAAACTTCATTGCATCAAGTTACGGACGTTACGAACAGACAGACAACGAAATTATTATTTTCTCACCTTTATGGGGTCTCCCAAGTGAGTGAGGTGGTCCGCGCACACTTCCACCATGCGCAGAGCCATCCAGGCGATCCTCTGCGCATGCGTGTTAGTGCTGCCTTGCAGTCCGCTGGCGACACAGTATGCGTCACCGATTGTTTCCACCTGTCGAGAAAAATAGTATTTTTAATTACCAATATTTTTTTGCAAATAAACTTCTTCAATATCTTTTATCTTTCACTGGCGTCATCACACAGTCTTTCCTACTGTGTAATGACGTCAGTGAAAAAAAAAGAAAAAAAAAGTTGTATCATATTCACTAGCCCTCGGAGCTATACCTGTATACATGCAAAAATTCTCTTTCATTGTTAAAATACAAACATTTTCACAGTGGTGACTTCAACGGATCAATATTCGTGAGGCTACATGTTCAAATAATTAATGCTCATAGATTGATGAAATAATCAATATATATGTATATATAAAAATAAACCACAACCACCCACCGATGGTAATGGTGGTGGATAGCCTTTGGTGTCACATCGAAAATGTGCGAGTTTGGTGGATGTGGCTGTGAACGGGTGGGGGTGGGTGACAAAAAGGTACTTTCTGGCACATTGTTTTGTTATGGTAAGGCGGCAATTGCTTCAGATTCTTTCAAAATAGGCGCGCCGACTGTGTCGATGAGTCCAGAAGGTTCCGGAAAAACCTGCTCTAGAAAGTTCTGGAAGGAGAAGGTTCTAGAAAATTCCAGAAAGTTCTATAAGGTTCTAAGCTGAGTGGCGGAATGTGTCGGTGTGTCTAGAAGGTTCTTGTACATTCAACAAATTTCTTGAAAATGTTCTAGAAAGTTCGCGACAGTTCTATCACGATCCAAACAGTGTACTAAAAATCTACGCGTGCGAAGCCGCGCGGGCACAGATAGTTTTTATTTAACATAATACTGTCCTTACTTACTTACTTACTTATCATTATGCCGTTTCCTCGTGGGGGTTAGCAGAGAGGAAGGAGCGCCACACTCTTCTGTCCTGACATACAACCCTTGCTTCATCCACATTCATATATCTTCGCATGAAAGCTTGACGGTTGCTAAGGCTTCTAACGGGACCACCTTCCAGTATCTGGTTAGTTGGTCGTGCCACGTCTGGAACCCTCAATACTTGCTTCTTACTTATATCTTCCTTACCATTCATTCCTCGTTCAATCGCTCAACGTGCCCAAACAACCTGAGAGACCCTTTTTCAATTCTTTCAATTATGCTTAGCTTTACATTCATCACTAATATCTTCATTCTTTTGTCCATCATAAATAGATTTGCCACACATATGTAATGGTGACTTCGGTCACTTATATACCTTTATGATTTTAAGGCATTAAAAAAATACTATCAATGCAAGTTCCAGAACGTACGAAAGGCGATGGCCGAGAACAAACGGTGGAGTTAAGAGATGTTGTCATTTATTTGGCATTTGTACAAATGTATGCGAAATCCTTAACAAATTATAATAACCTATCTGTTATTTGCGTAGGAGGAATAGAATTTATAATTTATTTAAGGTGCATTAATTTTTTTGTAATTGCGTCCTACAACCTTCTGTAGCAAGTAGTGTGAAAATGAAACGAGTGAGAAATATTTGCATTAATATTTTTGAACAGAGAAACATTGTTCCTCATATCCTGTTCACTCTGTTCTAGTTTACATTTAATTTTGATATATTCCTTGATGAGTTGCGAATAAATTACATGATTTACCATGTTCTTATGTATGAATATTAAGGTATGTTTAATAATACGAATGCGAAGGGACACATTTCGGTTCCCAGAAAAAGACGAATTGATTAGAGGTAAGGCTAATTGAGGAAATACTGAGACATAGAACCCTCATTTGTTATGCGCGGCCATATAACCAGCAGTATAATAGTGAGGTAACGCATTAATTATATAGTATATTTGGCATATTTTATCACACACAAAATAATGCTAGTTGTAACAAAACTACGAAATAAATTAACGTGTATTATTTTTTTTAATATTTAATCTAGATTTTAAGATCTGGAATTAAACAAGTTTATATAATTAATTTGTTTGTACCACTTATATATGGGAAATAAATAATAATTACTGACCAAATGAAAACGAATTTAAAATATAACTATTTCTAAAAATGACCTAATTATTTAAAATATTTGATTATTTATTGTTTTTAAGTAGCAATAATTATTATGCAAATCATCTTTTGGTTGAGGATCATTCTTTTGATTTTAATAAGGGTTTAAAAATTTTACATACAAATTATACAGAGCTACAGTTTGATAAATTAGAAATTTTAAATATAAATTGTTAATAGTAAATTGAATATTATACAAAACATTATCCTTTTTAAAAATAGTTATATTTTAAATTTGTTTTCATGTTAGTACTAAATTATTATTCATTTCCAATATATTCTTATTTTATATTTTTACAGTCTAGACTTCGATTTCTAATTTGTTATATAGTATACATTACGACTCAGAGACAGTTGCCCCTGAAACATGTTGATATTTTCAATATATATGTTATGAAAACAAAGTACATTTTTATTAATTATATTAATAATGTCACCATAAAATATTTTGCTCTTTTTGAAGAAGTAAATGTTTTCTTTGGGATGGTATTTCATCACTTTTGTTTTTTCATGTCAAGCAATTGAATGCATTTATCAGACACAATTTGAAGGAATTTTTCTGCTTTAAAATATCAATATCGCTGTTTTCCTAAACCTCATAGATTTTCTTAATTTTCGAGCTTAAGTAACGGAGTTTCAAGAACAAGAAGAGAAAATCAAACATTTTCGACACATGCTTCGTTTCGCCTTTAATTATGGCTCCAGGAACTTAATTGGGAAATTTTTCTATATCCACCCTACAGAGCCAACCTCTCTTCCGTTAGATAATTACCTATTTTGGTTGCTTTATAATCTAATCAAAAGCGTAAATTTATGGTATATATCTGCGTGCGTAGTACTGAAACCTTTTCAAATGGAGCTACTCATGTACACACTGCGATAAGACTGAATATACAAAGGTATAATCACATGAAGACGATGCTTTAACCGTTACATTAATGATCATATTTATACATCATATGAATATACATCATTAAACATCATTCATATTACTGGGGGGTATTTTAAAATTACCTAGATACATCACTGGTAATCATTTATTACCTTACGTTGCCTAGAATAATAAATATGGTATTTAACTATAATTAATAAATCAAAACTATATTCCGAAATATTGTAAGGCTGGTCAGTATTTTATTTAAATGGCCAGTATATTAAAATAATGATCAATAATAAATTAATGATCAGTGTTTTATGAACTTTTGATCAATAAATAAGTGTAATTTTATGTAATATTTATTTATTTATTTATTTATTTATGTAATCAAAGAAAGGCCATTTGAAATTTCGGTTTTTCTAATCTTGACAAAGACAATAATATATATATTCTTGATATACCCAGTACCTAATGAGTTTATTGCTAATTATGTAATCAACGCTAAGTGACATTTTGAGTTCGATTTGAATTATTTGGGTTATTATTATCTTTTTTCGAACAATACAATTTTTCTGGTACGGTAGGCACAAATTACTTTGTGTTTCTGCCACCAGAGGACGCCAGAATTAACCGTTTAATTCATTTTTGGACACATTTAATACAACGCACATATACTTTATTCTTATTGTGAAGTTGCAATTTTTCCAGAACAAAGTTCTGTGAAATTTAAAACCAAATTAATTTATCAATTAGAAAGACATACAGATAAACCAAATCCACGAAAAAATATTTGGCTGCTACCGGGATCTTCTATTGACCACGAATTAATTAAAAATTGATTGTATTATTTGTATGTATGTACTTTTATATTTGATTAATTACACTTGCATGTTTCGAAAAATCATTTCCATCGTCAGGGTGTTACTCGTGTATAAATGTCAAAATATCAAAATTAATAACGTATTTTGTTTTTTGTTTTTCTAAATTATTTGGAAAATTTATTTTTAAATATTATTGCTGATGTTCTTGATTACTCACAATTATTGGATTTTTTTTAGAATTGGGCTAGTAGATAAATTTAATTGATTATTAATAATATTTTGTTTAGTATTACATGCTTTACTAATTTCTAATGATTCTAAATTATTCAATTTCAGACTAAAATTATTTATGTGTAAAATAGAAACTCCTAACTTTTTATCGAAACCGTGATCATTTTCTAATAAATGATTTGTAAATTCAGTTGGTAGGTATAATTAATATAAGTAGATACATACAAATAAAACAATCAATATTTAAAAATTTCAATCCACAATTTTGCTGAATCAATTGAAAAACAAGTATTAAGGGATGAAGAAGGGAATGTTGTTCTCGAAACATGTAGATTGTATAATCTAATAAAGTGGTTAAAACAATGTGATTTGTGTTTTATTTTAATAATAATGTCACCACAAAGTTCGAGCCTTCATTCAGAAGAAAAAATATTCTTCAAACAATTTATTATTTATTGAGAAATATAATTAAAATACTGACCTGTATTAACAAGTACTGATCATACATTTAAAATATTGAACACTTTTTAAATAAAATTTTGATCATTTTATATTAAAAATTGACCATTGATAAAAAGTAGTATCGTAAAAGCTGTAATATTTTAATTAAAAAAATACTTCTATCTTCTCTTAGGCGCGGTAGTCGACATAGTTATTTTTCAAAATAAGGTTTAAGTTTGACAGCGAAAAAAGTAAGCGGGTGTTTATTAAATTATCCCTTGCGTGGATGCCAGGGATGGAGAGCGGAGTAACGAAGGTAGCCGAGCGAAGCAAACCAATTTTCACCGCAGGAACTTTTCAATACGGCCATTATCGTAACGAGGAATTTATTGGTGTATTAATCATTTTGTTGTAATAGATACTGTCAGGGAAAGCGATCGACAACAAAGGAAGGTGATTTTTTCAATCACCCGGATACGATTTTTTTAATTATCAATCAAACCGGATTGTATCAGATTTTTACGCGACAAATAATATTTCCTTTTGTGTTTTTAGTAAAACCCGAGGTTTTTTTAGCATTACCTTCAGCCGGGCTATTTTAGTAAAATATTTTTTAATATTGTGGAGACCTCCCGGTGACAATGCTGAACGCATCCATCAACGCGGTACGAGGTTGAAGGAATATAATTATGTAAAATTTATATCTCCCACGCAAAAGTATGATCACACCTTTACTTTTGTAGTAAAGCCTTAAAAATGTTACGTGTTACCACGCTGAAACATTAGGCTAGGTTTTCTCAAAGAAACCATTCACAAAAAACGCAATATAACTGTAGTGTTACCGAGGTTGAGTCAATTTGTGGTGAATCAAAATGATATGAATTATAATACTTTATGCCAGGCGCAACAGCCCTGGCAATACCGAAAGCGGAAATATGGCTGACGGCCCGGCCCGCGGCCGAAGTAAACCAACCATTCCGTCGCTCGCTACGATCTAGTCAACCACGCTCTTGACACTCTCTTGAGTATAAGTATAAGTATTGTAACCAAAATTATCTTATGAATATTTAATTGAGTTTGGAAAGAACTAAAATAGTAATCCTCGGTGATTAAAAAAATACTTTTTTATATTTCTGCCTTTGCCTATATATACCCCTCATATATTTTATTTAAAATATGTGATTGACACAATGACATCTATAACAATTGTTTTCACAAACCTTATACACGTCCAGTTGTCCACAAAATACATCGAATACGCTGTATAGGTCTTCCAGCATATTGATGACCATCATCGGAGTAGTTGTCGAACATATTGAGGTGAATCCCACAATGTCGCTGAACAGCATCGTCACCCTGTCGTGTGTCTTTGCTTCAATTGTCTCACCTGTGAAAAAAAAAAGTGTTTCAGCCTTGAACTAAATAACTTACTAAACTTCACGTTGTTTCTCTGCAAGCATAGGCAGAGAGCATGCCTGTACTGGCAAACTACTTTTGCCTCATTCACTTTTATAAATCTTCTCAGGGTCTTGATATATTTGATCTATCTGATTTTACCCTCTATTCTTGCTACCTTTAATATCCCCTTTTAATTTTTTTAACTTCAATCTATTCGCTTATACAACGTTCCATATTATCAAAACATCTCGGCGATTCTTTATTTATTTTTATCTATTACGCTTAGGAAAGGGATAGATTAACTTATAATTCGTTCATTCTGTAGTATAAAAATTTTCCAGCTACGTGCCTGGGCGACTGCATTTCTACCGCATTCAGTCTACTTTGATTCCTTTTTTTGTCGATTTCGGGCATTGGAGTTGGCAATGGAACTCCGTTAAGAGTCTTTTCGTGTGACGGATTCTTTTTGGCCATAACAGCATTCAGGGCACCATTTACTTTCTTTACAGCACTTTTTCATGCTTTCCTAATACACTTACTAGTTCACTCGTTTTAAGCCTTTATTGTTTATCATTACATCACACTCATTCACTCTTTCCGTTCTTTCTCGCTTCGATTTCATAATTCGTTCTTATTCATCCCACATTCTACAGAAATTTTCTACACATGCGCCTCGCCAACCGCATTTCCAATAAACTTTGTTATTTTTTTTGCCAACCTCAAGCTTCGTTTTTATGAGTTTGTTAATAATATAAATATTTTTTCTTTATTTCTTCTGTAGTGAAATAATTTGTACTGATTTAACAATTTTTTGGTCGAGCATTATACCAAATTCTATATTGTCGAAAAAATCACCGCGATTAGTATATAGATAGCCTACAAATATATGGGTCAAACAGTGTTGTTTGTCATTGTAATATTGCTGAGTGGCGTGGAACAACAATGTTTAGTTAAGATTGGAGACACAACACTGCAATCAAGATATGCAGCATCAGTAATCTTGGTCAAGTGATATATTACGAGTGGGACATCACATCATTATTAAGCTTCTACAGCTAGCTGACCGCGGATCATCGTTACACTCTCGTACCGAGTGGACCTTGAGCCGTGTGCATTCTCAGTCCTACTCTATTATTTTATTTGTACACTTCACTTGCAACCGGAGCTTATCTCCGGGTGAGAAGTAAATATCCACAATCATGACACTCTTTCATTCCACCACCAAGTATTCCCTAAACCTCTTTGCTTCTACCCGTCTGAACTGCAGACGTCAGTCGTACACACGTGCAATGACACGTGTCCAATTTAAAATACCCATCGTTTGCAGAGCCTTTAAAACCTGTAGCCATTTTTATGGTGATGCCTTCCGCCATTCTTAAAAGAAGTTACAAGTGCATTTATAGGACACTCGTCTTTCTGGAACTGCTACAAGAGTGATAATTGTCGAATCAATTCCTTTTAGCAAAGCACCTCGACAATTTAGTGTTATCAAAAATTCAAATTAACTTTTTTTTTCCAACAGATAAACTGCATGCGTAATTCCTTTCGGAAATGCGTTTATAGTGTATGTTAAAGCGAATTTCTTCTTCAGAAATAACAGACACGAAAATAATTGATACAACATGCATTTTTTTATTCATATTATTTTTAAATTGCGTAGGACGACTTTCGCTGATCCTAATGGAATCACGACACTCTATTGGCTCTCTGGAATTTTTTTCTTTTTGTGCGAATTAAGCAGGAAATGTAACATATTCTTTTAAGATTTTTCATGCACCGGGGAAAGTCACAACTCAGTAATGGCCATGGAAATAAACGTGACGCCATCATTTTTTTCCAAAAACATTCCCACCAAATAATATTTTAACATGTACCTTAATAAGTGCTCAGCAAAAAAATAATCATCTCCTTGTTAAAAATCATCCAATTTTCACTCTCTCAAGGTCATGTCTCTTAACCTAAAAATAGTTTATTGACCATTGATATTAAAGAAAGTATAACTTTGGATAATCTCGGTAAAAATCTAATAATTTTTTTAAATTCAACGCCTTCTGTTTGTCAAACATAAAAAAATAAAAATCCTATCTAATTCTGGTTTTAGGAGACGTTTGTACGTAAGTATCAAGTATCATTATCAAATTGAACATCACGTATACGGGTTTAAGTTTTATCTCATCCTACCAATCTCAAACAGTTTTCTTAAAGGTTATCTGAATATCGAAATCCCAGCATACGTACAAAAATCTCTTTTCATTTAAGAAAAGCAATCGAATTAGTATGTCTAAGTCACGCGTACGACACCTATTGTTTCATTGTGTTGATGTTTACAGGTAAAAACACCAATACAACGAAACAATGTGCTACGTACGCACGGTATACATATACTAATTCGATTGTCTTTCTTAAATCGAAAGAGATCTACACGGCAATGATATTTATCTTACATTCAATATTGTTTTATTCCGTGGACTGATTATGCTTTTTGTTTTTGTTTTAAATAGTGAAAAACTAAAATACCGAAAGAAAATGTAATAAAATCAACCAAATAATGAAATAAAATTTCACAAAATCAGATAACATGACAATTATACAAATACTTAAAAAAAACATTGTTTTTTTATCTAGAATTCCGAAACCATGACATGAATGAAACAAAATAATAATTTTCCTTTCATGGGAGAGTTTCTCTTTTCACACCGTATCTCCTCAACTGCCTTCGCCGTTACGTGTTACTGCTGCCTATCCTGTCGTTACTTGTTACGGGACGTCGTTAACGGAGACGCTACGCCGTAAGGTCTGTTATAGGTGAAGACGTACATAGGGTAAGAAAATAACAAACAAAATATTTTACAACACGTCCTGGGGAGGATATTATTTTATTTAAAAAATCACATGACAGTGAAAAATTTATTGTGTTAAAAAAGGCGACGTGATGTCTAGGCAAGACTTGTTTAATAATTGGTGGAAACTACCAAGTAAAATAATTCTATTTTCATCGCACAAGCGTTTAGCTTATTTTTAAAACAATAAGAATAATGAAAAAATACATGATTTTTAGAAAACAATACGAATCTTATATACAAACATATTAAACTCGAAAGAGTAGGTAAAATAACCTACCTGGGATGCAGATTAAACGAAAACTGGGATCCTTCTATAGAAGTTGAATGTCGTTTAGAGTAAATAATTTTAGGGCTGACGGGTTAATGATGGACCCTGCAATGGGATCCGAAAAGTCGGCCAGAAAGGTCGTAGAAACACGGCATAACAAACACAGCATTAAACCGCTTATATTATATTATTAGTTTCTATATCTTCACCGGATTAACTGAGACCGACAATCATCATACACACACCACAGCCAAACTCTCATACTCTTTACACATACCCCCATATCTGTGTACAACGTCACGCACAGAATACATACGCACTCCACTCAGCCACAATCCCATACACCTCACTCCACTTCCCCTTCTAACTCCCACTCCTATCCCCCTATTTAATATATGTATGTTCTCTTTATTGCTTGACTTAACATTCTATGCCGTGGATCTCTATAATTGGTCTACGAATTACCCAATACGTTATGTATTATTATAATAAATTGTATTCTGTTGAGATTCCCAAAAAAAAAAAAAAAAAAACACAAGATTTTGAACGGCCGTGAAAACCTAAGAACATTCTTGACGGGTCACATAACCAAGAGCACAGTAAACAAGAGCACTTGTGTCGAGTTAGACACGGAACGGTACATTAAATAAATGCTACGTTGGATATTTGTTTGAATTAGGTTAGGTTGTATTGTAGTTAACTACTTTTCTGTTTTTATTTTCCGAAAATAATCTTTTCTACATCGAAAAAATTACGGAAATATTAATCGTGACCGCGAAGCGTCTAAACGTGCGACCATAACCATATATATATATTTATTTCATATGAAGTGTTAAATTACATCTTATTGTATATTAGCTATGTCCCGTCAAAAATGATAACTGATACTTTTACATGCCGGTTCCTTATGATCAAGTATTTATTTATTTATAAAAAAAAGAAAAAAAATTTATTAAAGTAGTTAGGACGTTACCGGACGTTACGGATAGACAGGCAGCCAATGAAATTATTATTATTGGGATTATATTTAAAAAAATCATTTAATTGAACTTAAAAATCATTCAACATTAAAAAAAAACAAAGAAATTGGATAACGCGCCATTCCCGGATAGAGTTTGAATTCCGGTTGCAGCTAAAATATTTTTTTGTTAATTAGCTTTTTCTGTATGTCTTTTCTAATTGATTAATAAATAAATTTGTTAATAATTCATAGAAAATTTCTCTGAAATTGCGGCTTCAAAATGGTAATGTGCTTTCATAAATACATAAAAATTAATATTTTTTAAGGCAGTAAATAGACACCCACCGCATTCCCAGGACCGTTTTATGAACGAAAGCTTCCATATCGGTCCTACTCATACGTCGCCAGGTTGACAATTTTTTTCACTAATGGCCTTTCCCGTGCGGCATCGTGTAAAAGGCGACGCCGCAAGGTTCGGGCCGTAAAAGTCCATTCACTGTTCCTCCTCCGGAACTCATCGCAATTTCTTTATTTATTTAAAAAATGTACAGAAAATAATATTATGAATAATATTATTTTTTGAGACAAGTAAAGCTTACTAAGATGGTATCAAGTAGATATATGCAAGAAAGTACTTGTAATTCTCAATCAAAAACATTAGTCTACTTTACACCCGGTAAATACCGGGTGTAAAGTAATAATATTGAATAATGAAATAATATTGCCAACCTATATATTATGTTTTGTTAGAAAAGGAAAAAATTATATAAGATATTATCTTCTCTACCACAGAAATGTCCCGATGAACTCTACATAATTATAAATTATTAGCTTTACCTTTACATAACTAAACAACAAAAAATGATTTTCGTGCCGTTATGTTGACTTTCCTTTTATAAGGATAAACAATCTAGCTTAATTTTAATACCATCCTGACAAAACAACAAACCTCACAATATAAAGATTTAACAAAAGCGAAAAACTTCCTAAAATAATTTTTAATTAACTTCTGTTATTGAAAGCGATTATTTTAAGAGTATGGCAGCTGATTTTGATACCGCTGACGAGTAGAAAACCCCTGAATGGACGATCTCGTATCTCCAAAAGATGCGTGTCGAAGCTAATGTAATTTTTTATAAAATTGTACATTTATATAATGAATACTTTAAAGAAAAAAACAATAACATATATAAATAATAATGACAAAAAGTGGAAATGAATACTTAAAATACAAATATATAATGATAAATATATTATAAAGTAAAAAGCAAGGAGGCGCGTGCAGTGGGAACATTGAAACATGACTTTTTTGTAAACGTATTTTTTGGAAAAAAAAAATAGAAAATAAAATTTATGCGACAGATTACTATGGTGTATCAAAATATGAATGCTGTGATAACAATTGTAATAGAAATATTACGAAATATATCTTGTATTCCGATTTTTTTTACAAATAATTGGTTACATAAAAGTCGTGCTACAATGTTCCCACTGCACGCCCCTGAAAAGTATATATATACAAAGCAGAAGCGTAAAAAAATTCAAATTATAAAAATTATAATATAGAGTGAAAAACAATAGCACAAGCTTAAAAAGTCATAATATAATAAAAATGATGTATTATATTATGACTTTACTTTAAAATGATGTATTATATTATACATTACATACACATATATATACATAGACATAACATAATATTAGTTATTTCATTCAACCAACAATCAAAACAAATGAAAATCAATTATTTAAGTCCAATCTGATGAATACTAGTAATCTTTCAATACACCTTTTAAAATATGTTTAAATATTATAAAGTTTTTGGCAAAGACGTCAAGCTGCTCGTATCTGTTTGCTAGTCTAGGAAGCCTTTGCAGTGGGGAATTAAAGACATAGTTGGTAGCTGCAGTTTCCATGGCAAAACCTGCATGACTTCTTATTACGCGAGATGTATTAAATTAAGATAGATTAAGAAATATAAGTTTTTATTTAAGATAGACTATTAAGATAAATATAAGTTTTTAATTAAGATAGATAATTAAGATAAATTAAGATAGATTAAGAAATAGAAAATTAAGAAATATAAGTCTCACAGAGGCGAAGCTATTTCTATAGCTTCATATTTTTAATGAGGTGGTCCAGTAGTAATGACCTGTATGAGCTGGTTTAAGTGATCATTTTATACAATGAAACCCAATTCATCAACTCTTGCGAGAGTCAAGTCAAATATTTTTATTTGTTTATATAAAATTGTTTACAACTCAAATTATCATCAGAGCACGGCTCCCGGTCTCTAGTGTGCGTAAGATAGCCTCTGCTATCGTGAGTGCGGGCGTGTTTTCGGAATATCTTGAGTTTCATTTGCGTTACCCTGACGATTGATCAAGTCATTATAGAAGTTATCTAAATACAAGTCCCATAAATCCGCAACTTCCTGGAATTCATGGCTGAATAAAAATTACACGGCTGGAGATTGATTCGAACATCGAACACGCGGACAGCAACGCAGCAACTAACCGACACAGCCACCACCGCTTATCCGTCAAAAATATACAACATATACCATAAATTGTAAGGGATTAGCTAAGACGCAAACCATTAATTTACGCCTCTTACGTTCGACAGGCGTTTTATTATGTATAATAATAAATAAACAATTTTTAATTCGTGTTAATAATATTTTCGTTGAAACATCTGTGCTAAATTTGCCTTTTTTATACACATACTTGTTATGCGACGATCATGTGTTTGATCAAAAACGATACGGTTGCGTTGAGTTACCGTAATTATTTTTAATTTCGTTCGTGTACACATCAAAATGGAGTCTCAGAGAGAAAGAGTATTCCGCGCCATTATCACAGATTTCCAAAGTTTAAACTAAGTAAATTTGTTTGGACAAAATATGCGGTTACTGAAATATATACAGTTGTACTTGGGCCACTACATAGCGTCGCCGCGAGCCATTTCTAGTTGCATCGTCTGACATCGCGGCGGGTGGTTACGCTCTGTAGGCTAATCAAATGCGAGCGTCTGCCTCTTGACATTTGACATTAGAAGCATTGCGAGATTCAGGTATTTATATTTATAAATGTAGATTCATCAAAAAACTGAAAAAACTTTAATAAAGCGAGCAATAAAATTTTAAGATTTAATTAAAACTACAGTGATGGCTTAGAATTAATAAACATTAAAAAAAATGAAGGCAACAGGAATAGAGGGCGTCCGCTAAAGACCTGGCACGATCAGATACAACAAGTGTTTAAGGATGGCCCCGTTAAAAGCCGCAACAACCGTAGAACTTGTATGAGAGGATGTATGAATCTGGCCGAAGCAAAAGTGGTGTGCCCTGATAGAAGAGTGTGGCGTTCAACCCTCTCTGTCTACCCCTGCGGGGAAACGGCGTGATGGTTAGTTAGTTAGTTAGTTAAAAAAAAATAACAAGATATCTTAGAAAAATTAGAGATTAATTGTAACAAAAATGTAATTAATATTTGGGGGTTGGATGAAGGTGAGCGTCGGTAGTCACCAATTTGAGGTGGAGAAGGCTGCTCTTTAGGGTCACCGCGCGTCGTGTGACGGGAATTCTCCAAACTCGTAGAAAGTTTGATGATTTTATTCACTAGATAAAATAATTACAAGTTATACATAATTACGATAGTAAAGACAACGATAGATAATCGACGTACCAGGGCCTTCGGCCTAAGCCGGGGGTCGCTGAGAGACTGACATGCCCGCATAGGGCGTTGGATAGTTTTTATATGTTCTGCGAACAAATAACTCTCCTGAAGTCTAGCTGTGTGTGTATGCTGACGATGAGATGACCTGTATGACTCGTGTACCCTGCTGTACCTCGGTTTTGTTTACGCGGCATACTTGCCACGTTTGTGTCTGTGTGTGACCTAGATTGGTGGTTTATGTATTATGGTATGAGACGCCATAAATAACACCTGCTATTACGTTCACTCTTCTGCGTTAAGCGACCACGCCCCTACACCCACCCGAATCTAATCTCCCCCCACTTCTCAAGCCGTCCTTTAGTTTTAAATATGGTTTTAGTAATATTACGAAGACGATGCTTCAGCCAAAAACGTTCTAACTGTTATAAAAAGCAAAAGAGTGATATCATTTTTTATAAAATTTAATGGAAACATTATCAAATTTCTTTTCTTCTTCATGTTTAGTACCTACAACAATTTTCCAACATATTATTAAATCGATGAAAAAAGAAATCAATGTATCCAGAATTTTTCGGAAGGTTTCAAAACGTGCAACTAGGTACGGAGCGTATGCCTTTTACACATTCTGCCTTATTAACATACTGAGACATACACAGATATAACCTAACCTAACCTAAAAAGAAGTGACAAAAATAATGACAAATAAGAATATAATTTCATATAAATTTACTTTTATTATACAATTTTTGATATACGTACATGAAAATGAAATTTTCATAGACTCCTCGAGTCTCTCATATTTTCTTTTCTAAATAAAAAAAAGCAAAAGTGCAATATTAGGTATGAGTAACTGCTCTACGAAATAAAGATATTATGTAACTATGCTTGTGTTAATAATTGCACTGTACACTCAAATTGCAGTTTTGCTTCCTAAGTTAAACTAACCTAACCTAGGTGAAGGGATATATATGGTGTTGGATATCAAAATGAAATATCACCATATTTAGTCAAAATGAGTTATGTATGCAGTTTCGTATAATGTAAAATTTATGTTTAACCCATGTATGAAATCCAAACATCAAATATCCATATGAACTTAAAACATTTTGGATTGTTAAATAAATTTGAAATAGTGACATATTTGGCCACCTTTTTAACGATTATCTCAAAACTATGAAAATGGAGATACCACATTCCGATACTCAACGTCACATAAATGCAATAACCTTGTCTTTTGATTTTTGAACAAAAATCATTGAGAAAATTAGGGCAAAGCTATCTTCTGGCAGCGAATTGACAATAGCTGAAAGTAAAGATGATCAATAAGTTGCGAAGAGAGGAACGCCCAGTAATTCTAAGGATCAAAATCATAAAAAAAACAAATGACTCTCCGAATTTATCAGAGAAATACTGTCTATTCATACCAAATAATTATTTGCACATTGGAGGTTATGCATTATTCCATGTCCCAAAATTCAGGACGGATGTAATGAATAGGCACACCCTCATGCGTAGTGTGCAACTCATAAAAGGAACTGAGCAATCATGTCAATATGATGACGATATTAAAAGCATCGAAAGAAGAGTGTTCCACTTATGGTATTCCATATATATAACACGATTAATAGAACAATCTGTCAAGAAATTATTTAAAAAAATAAAAACATTTCTACAAAGATGAGTAAACAAATTTCTAATTTTATAAAAATGATATTGATTCTCGTTTATTTAGCTGAATAAATACATTTTTTTCAGATATAGTATTTGCTTTATTCGAAATATTCCCGGATATTTTCCTAAAGGTTCCTCAAACAGAACGTACCCGAAATATTTTATTGTTATATAAATTCTTTTTTGGATCCCAAATAATGCTCGCAAAAACCCTAGTTGCTTTGATCTGGGTCCTAGCTTAACAGACTATGTAAATATTGAAAGCAATTTTTCGACATCTCAGGAAGACCAAAGGAAACAAACTACATGACTTTCCATAAAATCAGGGCTCGAAATTGATTGGAGCAAACCCAAGCAGCGTTCTGGTTTGTGAGATTTTCGCTATTATAGCTCTGGCTATTAAATTTCTTTTAATTTCAATAAGAGCTTCTGCTCGCTATTTTTTATTCAATAAAAATATTGAATGTGTAGTTTGAAAGCTTATCTGTAGTTTTGGTGGCGGTGGCGGATGTCTAAAGAGCATCTGTGCAAAATTTTGAATGGATGGCATTTAATATTATAATATACATTTACATCGTGGGGGAGGGGGTAAGGTAACAAAGGGTGGAAGGCAAGCGCGTACGGTGAGCACAGTGAGGCATGACAATATGTAAGTATACAAGGTTATTTAGAAAACATTAATAATCTCACAGGACTATATTCCTGCCTTAATTCTTAGTCGAAAATGATCAAGCAACCATGACCTGATATAATTTTTTTTCAATATTTCTGAATTATTTATTGTAAGACGTCCGACTATCATTACAGTAACCTATATCGAATATGAAAAATTCATTCGCTTTAGTACATATCAAATAAAACAGTAATAATATTTTTATCATTTATTTCACTTGTATGAATATGTGGTGTATAATATGTGTTCATGGTTGCTTGAATATTTTCGACTCATCATAATCAAGGCAGGAATATAAACATGTGAGATTATTAATGTTTCCCAAATAACCCTGCGTATTTTGGGAAAAAATTAATTATTTATTTGACAGAATTTCACATCATATTAAAATATGAATGATATGACAATAATTGTAATAGGAATATTATGAGATATATTTTAAATTTCGATTTTTTTTTTCAAAATACATGTTTACGAAAAAATCACGCTTCAATGTGCTTCCGGGAAAACCCTGATGGAAGGAGGTATCAATATTTATAGCAGAGTTTCTTATAGAGACTTTAATTTTGTAAAGATTTGGAATGGATTGCATTCAATATTTCCCATGCACTTTAATATCTGATCGTATGAGTACAATATCACGGAGAGGGGATATAGGGACTTGGTTTTGTGAAGATTCTAAAGAGAAATTATGGAAACTTTATATGTAGAATGTAACAGAGCTAGTCCACAGTAATCAATAAGTAGCCCGCCCCAATTATGAGTCGACATCAAGGATTGCATTTTTATCACTATTTCCGACTTACCTTATGTATCAATGTATGTATGAAGATCAACTTAAATCGTGCATAAAAATTCATTTTAGTTGAAATAATAAAAATCTAACAAAAAATCTTCTTCAAATTTTTGTAAGGTTTTAATTATTTTATATGATTAAAGCGATAATACATTTTTAATAGACGATATAAGTTACTGTAAAGATATTAGAATACTAATGCATGAATTTTTTCGACTCATAACTAAGGAAAGAATCTGTAAAGTATGTCAAGTATTGTGGACAGGTTCTGTAACACCCTTTAAGAAGATAATATAATTTTAAATATCTTGGAATTAAGTTGATAGACCCCCCACAGACGTGGGGTATAAAAGCAAAGGCAGCAATTTAAAAAAAATGTACGCAGTTATCGAGGATTACTAGTTTAGAATATACTAAATTC
The DNA here is from genome assembly GCA_016648135.1 of Agrypnia vestita. Classification (NCBI taxonomy): domain Eukaryota; kingdom Metazoa; phylum Arthropoda; class Insecta; order Trichoptera; family Phryganeidae; genus Agrypnia; species Agrypnia vestita. The sequence continues at coordinate 22,594 of JADDOH010002439.1, forward strand.
GAGATTTAATAGGATATAAACATATACATTTACACAAAATAGATAGATACATAATACATAATATATTGACTGCATTTAAAATATTTTTAAAATTTTTGGGTATCGCTGCCTTTGCTTTTACCTACCTCAGATAATCCAGCAGTGATTTTACCCTTTTGAAATATTAAATCGAAACTCCTGTCCTTTAAATCAAAAATTTGCAATCTACCACATAATAATACTCCATTAACTTTAATGTGCATGCGAGATATTGATTTTCAAAAAGAATAACCCATAGAAACCTAGTTTTTACAATACTTCCTTTCTCATTTTCGGATTTTGTGTCTACCATATGCGTCGGAATCTCCATACAACTTACTAAATTGTATGAAAAAACCATTAAAAATTTGAAAAATCCAAAAATTTATTAATTTTTTTTAACGAAAATTTGAAAGATCTTCTTGATCGTCGCCACGAGTCTGCTTGCAAAGTTTCAGCTCGATTGGATTACGGGAAAGGGGTTTAAAATGGATCCAAAGTTTTTTTATCAGATAAGAAGACAAGAAGACGCCACGAGTTAATATAAAGGGAGTAAAAAGCCTCGGAAAATAAATGAAAAATATATGAGCGCACGAATACAAAACGTTCTCTCGGAGATCATGGGGACCTCTTGGCAGACCCAGATAAAGATGGAGAGAGATATAAGAGGAAATCTGGAGATTCTCCAGCTTCCTGTTTCGAATAAAGTATTGTCAAGAGATATGGCTATAGGGAGACAAATGAAAATACTGGAAATTAAGTATCGATTTATTGATAAGTGTTTAATTATTTCACTTGACACGAATTGAATTTAACTCGTGTCTCAAATTCTTACTATTTTGAAATTTATCTCTTATCTATATCGCTGGGTAACACTTTAATTATCACCTGCTAGAACATTTTATATAATTCTCGTATTTTGCACTTATTTACAACGCTAGTTACGTACTCCGCTCGATTATATCGCTCCGATTATCTCACTACTGGCCACCCCAGCCGTCGTCCACGGCTAATATTGCACATATAGAAATGTCGACAAAAACCCAATTTGCGAAGCTGACGCTCCTGCTTGTAGACGCAATACGTTTGTTTGTCTTTCGAACTCTCGAGAGGATTATTTTATTTTCTAGTGTTTACGATCCTATTGTAGTCATCAACATATTACGAGAGTTTCTGTCCGTCATCTCTTTTACCGTCTCGTTACAGTATGTTGGCCCTTGACCGAGATGCTTGGCGAAGAGGGGGAAATGAAGTTCGTGAAATGTGAAAGTATTAGCCGTTTACAAGTAGGAGTAACGAGACATTAGAAAAGTGATAAGGTGGGTGAAAATTGCCTTCCAGAAGCGCTTCGAAGATTGGAAAAAGCGCCGGCACTCGTGTATAATCCATCTCATTCTCATTTTAACGGCTTTGTTACCTTAGTAAGATAAAAAATACAAAGGGCATACGCGTATACTTTCCGTTTTTTGCGTATCTGTCGAACGAAAAGATTGACGGTGCGGCAACATTTTTTATTTTATTTTTCATTAATAGGTTTTCTTACAGCCGTTGACAACAGTTTACATTAATATTATTAATTAGACAAAGCTTGTGGCCCATTAAAAAAAAACCTTAATTTACAGGAGTCAGTACAATACATGTGTTGGTTAGATAGTAATTCAAGTAGACAAAAGTTAGTAAGTTGGCGTGTGTCAGTGCGTATGCATGCCTGCGCGCATGTGTGAGGGGAAAAGTGTCACATGGCAAGTTTACCCCTAACACAGTAAGTAAACTGCTCAAAATTTAGAAAAACATGTCGAGAACTGCAAAAACCATGTTATATGTATCAAAAATACGGTTAACTGTGGAGTTTTTGCCGTAGTTTGTTCTCAAATGAACCGAATGAAAAAGTTGTGGTACTATTGTTCGTCTCTGGGGACTTTATGTATGGAGTTTAATTTCAGGTGAGTCAATGCTATTTTTCAGTAAGTTGTAGAGATATTTCATGTCACTTATCGTTCATCTGTATTCAAGGTAAGTTATTTTATGGTACTTGTCTCGTTTGTAGTGAACGCGCTCTTTGAAATTCAAAGGTTTAATGAAAATCTGTTGAATAAATCCCAATAAAAATAATTTCATTTTTTGTCTGTCCGTAACTTTCTGTAACGTCCATATCTTCTTTTATAAAAACTTATTTTTCTATTTTTAAAGTTATACTTTAATTTTTATAACTAAATAAATGCTTATCATTTAGGAATCGACATGTAAAAGTACCGTCATTTTTGACGGGTTACCGCAAGCTTTGTATAAAGCGGCCAATACATGATTGTTACGTAAGTATAGGTATTTCTATCTTAAAAATAAGATGGTATCTATTGGGAAATATTGTAAAAGGGATAATGTGAATATTAATGAAAATTTTGATTGAAAGATTTTACTAAGGAAAACGAAAATTCCGTATCAAGTTAATAATATATCGAGATAATAAGTGCGAAATGGATAATAAGTTTGAAAAATCTTCTAGATACATTTCGCGACTGTGAATTTAAGATCAGTGTTCTAGTTAAGTTTGTGTCAAGTGATTTTAGGGCACAAAAATAAAACTTTAATTAACTTTGAGTGTTTTTTATTTGTCTCCCACAGCCACGTCGCATGATTATATAATAAATTATGAAGCCGATACGAGACCGTTATAGAGTAAAAGACTTTTCACATAAGCTTGCAATTGAGTTAGTGTGGGTACAGTGCGTGATG